>JAQNDB010004743.1:0-22465 GCA_029204045.2 Tillandsia leiboldiana
AGAGCTAATCAAAACCGTAAAGAATCGAAATAAGGAAGCTGGTGACTCTCAACAGCTACCAAGCCTCTAACTAAAAGCCCAAAAGGGAAGACCAAAGGGCGGTATGCAACACCAGCCAAATGAATTGCACAATCGACCCTCGATAGACCATTAACACTGGCACTGCCTCTAGGCCTGCCTCCTGCCTATGCCCTGCTATGCCTGCCCTGCCTGCTATGCTGCTATGCCTGCCATCCTGCTGTAAGAACTTGCCCTGCCTGCCTATGCCCTGCTTATGCCTTCCCTGCTGCTAGGCGGCCTGCCATGCGCTGCCTATGCCTCGCTATCCTGCTGGTCCTGCCTATGCCTGCTGTTGGGCCTGCCATGCCTGCCTATGCCTGCCCTGGCGCTGCCTAGCCTGCGTACTGACTTGCCATGCCTGCTTTGCCTGCCCTGCCTTCCTATGCCCTGCCATGCCTGCCTATGCCTGCTATGCCTGCCATGCCTGCCTATGCCTGCCGGCCTGCCGTGCCTGCTTGCCTGCCCATGCCTGCTTGCCTGCCCTGCCTGCCATGCCTGCCCTGCCTCCTATGCCTGCTATGCCTGCCATGCCTGGCCTATGCCTGCTATGCTTGCCCTGCCTGCCTATGCTGCCATGCCTGCCTATGCCTGCCTACGCCTGCTATGCCTGCCCTGCCTTCCTATGCCGCTATACACGGTCGACAACTCACAATGCGTCTGGACCACCGAATCCCCACACTGTTCTCAAGCAACACTAGCACTGGGTCTAACATAGCTACTAAACCCACTCAGGTCCCCCTGACAAGTTGGAACATAAGCAAAGTGTCTGTAATAAACCCAACCTAATGCTTTACGGCATTTTGGTGTTGGCATATTTCGTGAGTCAAGTCAGTGAGTTGAGTCGGAGTCTTAAAGGGATCAAATTGTCAATCAGCAATCAAAGACTTAGAGAAGATTCAACAAGAGCTCAAGTTGACACTCAGTGTCTTGAGTCTTGAAGATTGAAGTTGAAGAATTGTGGATCAGTTACATCAATCTCAAGAAGAAAGTATTCAAAGGATCAGGTATGGTTAACTAAATAATTTTGGTGATCCGAATACTTTCTTATAGTGTAGAAACACTTGGATGATTTTTAATTGCATAAAAATCAAAAACTGGACATGGGACATGTTCAGGATCCGGATCAGAGTCCATCCGGATCCCGAAGGTGCTTGTTCATTGGCAAATCCGATCCGGATCCAAGCATTTCGATCCGGATCCCGAACATGGGTTTTGCTGAATTCATGAACGATCCGGATCGGGCATTTCAATCCGGATCCCGAACCCTTTTTTTCTGGAATCGTCAACTCGTTACGACGATCCGGATCGCAGTAAATCCGATCCGGATCGCCGTCCTGAAAATTTCCAGATAAGGTAGTTTTTGATTCTTATCTCTTTCCAAAGGTTTCTAAACTATAAATAGACATTTAGGGTTTCTCAAAAACGTGGGAGCTACGGCCGATCAATTTATAAAACCTTGAGAGCAACCCTAGAGGCTAGGTTTTTTATCGTTCTTCTTTATAGCCTCTTTTAGGTCAATTCGACGGTTCTTTCAAGAACATATCTTTTGTCGAATTGATCTAATCTTTGCTTAGAGATTTTTCCATGGTTCTTCATTGATAATCTAAGCAAAGGATCACCATCGAAGTCAATATTCTTATCGACTGAGTTTGCGTCGTGGATTCGACGTGGCATCGTGGATTCGGTGTGCTAAAGGCGTTTCGTGGATTCGAAACGTGTGCTCGTGGATTCGAGTGGCGTTCGTGGATTCGAACGTGTGCAGTGGACGTGCAATCGGTGGAGCGCGAGGTCCAAGAAATTGAAGGAGGGGTTAAATCCGTGGAGACGGTAATCACCTTGTTATTCTTCTTTCTTAGGGATTGTTATTGCGTGGATATCCACCGGTCAGCGCAAGGTCCGAAGAAGCTGAAGGAGGGGTTTGAGTCCGTGGAGTCGGTAATCACCTTGTTATTCTTCTATTCTTAGTGGATTGTTATTGCGTGTTGGTCCCGTGGTTTTTCTCCTGGATTGGAGTTTCCACGTATATCTCGGTGTGCTGTTTTTATTTTCCGCATTGGTTTTTATTTTGCACTGAGATTGGTTTTATAAGTATTACACCTATTCACCCCCCCTCTAGTTGTTTGATAGTACCTATTTAGATCCTTGTGGATCCTTAATATAAAAACCTACAATGGTATCAGAGAGGGTTTTAGGTTTATCTATCATGATGGGTGAAAGTGGTAATATTTATAGACCTCCTCTTTTTGATGGGACTAATTA
The DNA here is from genome assembly GCA_029204045.2 of Tillandsia leiboldiana. Lineage (NCBI taxonomy): Eukaryota > Viridiplantae > Streptophyta > Magnoliopsida > Poales > Bromeliaceae > Tillandsia > Tillandsia leiboldiana. The sequence continues at coordinate 2,320 of JAQNDB010004743.1, forward strand.
TGCTTATTGGAAAGTGCGGATGAGAGCTTTTCTCATCGCAATTGATGAGCGGGTATGGCAATCCGTGGAATACGGTTGGGTGCATCCTGTTGAGGAAGTAGGAAATTCTACTACCCCAAAACCTCGCTCTAGATGGTCCAAAGAGGAATTTGAAAGATCTTCTTACAATGGGAAAGGTATGAACGCTTTATTTAATTCTCTTTCCTCGACTGAGTTCACAAGAATTTCCGCGTGTGAAACCGCGAAGGAAATTTGGGATATTCTCAAAATTACACATGAGGGTACTAATCTTGTAAAAATTCAAAAGCTCCAGATGCTTACAAGTCAATTTGACTCTATTCATATGGAAGAGCATGAATTGTTTACAGATTATTACACTAGACTTCAAGATGTAATCAATACATGTGCTAATTTAGGAGAAAAGATCCCGGAGTCGAAAATTGTAAGAAAGATACTTCGGACTCTTCCGGAACGGTTTAGGGCAAAGGTTACCGCCATTGAAACCGTTAGTCATCCGGATGAGATGAGTGTAGAGGAATTAGTAGGTGCTTTGCAAACTTATGAAATGACTTTTCCTACTAATCAAGTTTCTTCCAAGTCTTCTTCTAAGCTTACAGGTATTGCATTCAAATCAACAAAGGAAGAAGATAGCGAATCAAGTTCCGACGATGAAATCTCTTTTGCCGATTTTGAAGAACAATTGGCGCGGATCACAAAGAAATTTCGTCGGAAATTTTGGAAGAATCGAACCGATGGATCTTCATCCACGAAACCATCTAAAGGATCATCGGGTTCTAAATCCTCTAACCTCAAAAGCTTTGCAAAACCTTCTAAAGAAAAAGAAAAAGATGATTTCGAAGGGGAAATCCAATGCTATAGATGCAAAGGCTACGGCCATTTTTCAACGGATTGTCCTTCTCCGAAATCATATAAAAAGAAGGCTTTGCAAGCGAAAACTTGGGACGATTCTACTTCTAATGAATCGACCTCAAGTAAAGAGGAAAAAGTCGTTGCTTTTCATGCCTCTCAAATTCCCTCTTCTAATTTTGTTTATCATCTTTAATCACTGACTCTATTCCTTTGATTTTGCATGAAACATCAACATCCGGCGGAGAGTCATCAAGTGAGGGGGAGTCGGACGAAGAAGAACTCGTTGAGGCATATCAACAACTTCTTGCGGAATCTAAGAAGATGGCCAAGCATATCAAGAAGTTGAGGAAGCAACGACTTGAGAATCAAGACGAGAATCATGCTTTAAAGATCAAACTTCATGATCTCGAGGAGGAACGAGAGCTTTTATTGGATAATAATAAAATCCTCCAAGAAAAGATAAATCAATCGGAAACGATCGTTAATTCCCATATTAACAAGATTGATTTTCTAGAAAAGCAGTTTGAGGAGATTCATGTCACCAACCAAGCTTTGACCAAGCAAGTTCATCAACTCAAATCCGACATACAAAGGCTTTCAACCGGTTCCAAGAAACTTGATTGTATGTCCGGATTAGGTCAAACAAGCAAGGTTGGTTTGGGATTCAAAAAGGACCAAACTGTGCATGCTTCAAGTTCCACAATGAAATTGAAAGGAAGAACTTGTCACTTATGTGGACTTGAAGGACATTTGGTGAAGAATTGCCCGAAAAAGAGAAAGAAGAGTCCTTCGGCAACTTCATCTACGGAGCGAACTCAACGGAATCAAAAGACACATCAAGTCAAAGGAGTTCACTCAAACCACCAAAGGTCCGAGCCACAACATCAATCATACAAGTGGATCACTGCGAGGCAAAGACCTAAGGTGGATCAACAGTCAAAGCTATCAACTCCCAACCACAACGAATCAAGACAACCCAAAATTCGACGATTTTGGATTCGGAAAGGTGATATCTTTCCTTGTCTTAAGTTCTAAATAGCTTATGACTGTATGTAATGCTTTGATTGGTTTTCCTTTCATATTTTTCTTAATCTCTGCATTACATGTTTTCAATGCTCTTCGTTTTTATGTTTTGTTTTTGAAACAAAAGGATTTTAACGAACAAGTGCATTGAATAAAAAGGGTTTCACTTTCAATCACTCCAATTTAATTTTATATGGATTATCAACTTTACTCCATAATCATAATCTTGAAGATACTTCATTATAGGAGTTTTTGATATTATAGCATCAAATTTTAGAAATCATGTGTGATCTTTAGATGCTTAATCTATCTCGGTTGTGTGAATTCATTGTGATAAACGTGAGACAACCGATAGACTAAAATTTGGGATTTAATTCTTTCACGTAAGAGATTGCATTCTTACAAGGGTAAATAAATGAATTGTAAAAGATGTGGAAAGAGTTACATCCGAAAGGAGTGTGAAAACTACCACCACATGTTGGAAAAAGCTACCACATGTTTTGGATGCTTGAAAAATATTTTATGAAATTTTGTTTAGTTGAAGCATTCGGAGATTTATTCAAAGTTCTTATATTTGAACAATCTCCTGGTTGGTATAAGGTGGGATAGTTGAAAGATGCTCAAAGAGCCACCCTTAGGTATTTTAGTGCTTATCTCAAATTTGAAAGGGTAAGAAATCAAATTGATGTCATTTGGAAATCTCTGTAAGTCATCTTTGTACATCCGTTACATCTTGATAGACTTTGGATCTCAAGATTATTTTTGATGACTTGTGTTTGATGAATATAATGTGAAAAACGGTTTATAATGTTTTATCTTGTTTTTTCTCGATCATATCAGTTGTAAACAATTGCCTGTTATCAATCATAGAGGGGTGATATCCCCACATGTGCACTTGCATTCACCATGATATAAGAACCTCATACAGTTACCAAATTAAGCTTACCCACATGAAGTGCTCAATCCAAGGCAAACCTGGGGTCGGCGAAGAGTGTAGACGCTCTCAGTCCAAAATCTACTAAACTGCTCCCTCGGTATAAGTTGTGCGAGCCTCGGCCCAAACAGTTGAAAACACCCAGAATTCACTATCTCCAATTTTCCCCAGTTCCAACAGGTTCAGAATCAGTCGCGAACCTTCCTGGGTACAACAATAAGGTTCAAGATTACATTTTATTCCAAAATATCCAAGTACGTACATGTCACGCCCCCGGGGGTTTTTGAGTCTATCAAAGCGGAAAATAGCGTGTATTATTTTTTCTTCTCAACAAGGTAACTTAAACCTCATCCCTGGTGCGTGCTAGACCGCCACATACACAAATCTCTCTCTGCCCACGGACAGAGTCTCCTTTGTATATGCACGGCGTCTCATTTACAACATACATCAACCATCAACCATACAATAGACATACATTGTCAAACAGAGTACAGTAACTTAACTAATATTATAAAAGAGGCGTCACCGTTTGGAAAGGATAAAACCAGCGGTTGCAAAACCCGTGCCCACACGGCAATTCGTTTTGAGAAAACGTTTTCGAAATCATTTGGTTTATCTGAAAACATGCCGCATATGAAACATCACTAAAAGCATCAAAGTATAAATGTACACCTCATCCACAGCACTAAGTAATACATGTCCACGACTAATACGATCCACAAGCAAATTAATTAAATAAGGCATAAGGGAAATGAGATAATAAACCCAAGTATCTGACTACGGTCCTCGCGACGCAGTCTCACCGCCCTCCCGACTAACGCAACTCGTAACACCTGTCACGGAGTGGGTAATGTCAGTGACAAACAAAGTAGATGTCTAATAACAATAAGGAATAAGAAAACCGAAAACACCGGAACCTTTCGCTAAAACCCTGCACATAATTAAGCTGGGCCCCAACCCCAGATTTATCAATTAAGTTGGGCAACAACCCAGAGTCCCTGTCGGGTGACTAAAGTCTCCCCTCGTGCGCAAACACCTCTTTGATGCATTTAACCTCTTCGCGGTGCTGGTGTGCTATTTTCAGCGGGCGCGAAGAGGTCCTCACAGCACCCGCCCCTTTGTGAGGTACACGGTCAAAAATAGACCACTTCTCCGGAAAAGTACACCCATGCGGAGGCCAATCCGCCTGTGTACGTGCAGCATTCGAAACGGATTTGCCGAGATCGGCGTGTAGTGAGCACCGCGACCGTAGCCGCTTCAATTGTTAGATAAAACACAATTATGCGAAAGGTTAAACTGTCCATCTACTTTGTTAGATAAATTAAGAGCACTTTAATGACGATAGATGCACTTACTGCACTTGTTCCACTTATCGCAACCGTACCCACCTATTTGAAGAGAAATCGGAACACCTGAATCCTTCGCGCACCCCCGCTGCGCACTTGGACCTAAAGAAAGTCCGCAAGGATAACTATAGTCAAAAACATGTACTAACATCCGAAAACAAAAGACCCAATTTACTCTTTTTGACGGAAAAGTCCAACACCGCCCGGGTTGACGAAACGGAAATCCCGCGCCGCCGTCGTCGTCTTCGGGACCCCGCGGGGTTCGGAACCGCGCGGCGCGTCTCCGTGGCGACGCCCACGCGGCGCGGTGCCACGCGGGTGTTGCCCGTGCGGCGGCCGCGCGGTGCCCGCGCGGGTGTGGCCCGTGCGGTGGCCGCGCGGTGCCCGCGCGGGTGCGGCCCCCACGGCGCCCGCGCGGTTGCGGGTCCGCGCGGGTGCCGCCCGCGCGGCAGCCGCGCGGCGCCCCCGCGGTGCCCGCACGGTTGCGGGTCCGCGCGGGTGTCGCCCGCGCGGCAGCCGCGCGGTGCCCGCACGGTTGCGGGTCCGCGCGGTGCCGCCCGGAGGCAGCCGCGCGGCGCCCGCGCGGTTGCGGGTCGCGCGGCAGCCGCGCGGCGCCCGCGCGGTGCCCGCACGTTGCGGGTCCGCGCGGGGCCGCCCGCGCGGTTGCGGGTCCGCGCGGCAGCCGCGCGCGGCGCCCGTGCGGTTGCGGGTCCGCGCGGGTGCCGCCGTGCGGCAGCCGCGCGGCGCCCATGCGGTGCCCGCGCGGTTGCGGGTCCGCATGGGTGCCGTCCGTGACTCTCCTCCGCGCGATGCCCTAGCGGCACCGCGCGCCTCCGCCGTCCGTTCCGTGCCCTAGCATGATGACGACGACGGCGACGGTGACGGATACGACGGAGAAACCAAGAACTCAAACAAAAGAGACGACGGAAAAATCCCAATAATTATAACCATTATTTTACTAACCGAAGATCGACGGGAAGGTTGTCCGGTCGCGTTCTTGCCTTCGGTTCGGTGTCCGGGAAGATCGGGCTCCTTCTCTTTCTCCTTTCCCTTTCTTCCGGCTAGGGTTCCGTCTTTTCTTTTCTTTTTCTCTTCTCACCGATTAGGGTTTTTATTTCTTTCTTTTCTTTTCTTTCCGATAATCGGGATCCCTTATATAGCTCGTATTAATCTTTAATTAATTTCCTTTTTAATTAGTACGTAAGAGAATTCTATTTTCCCTCATGGATAATTAATTAACTAATTAATTATCCCCTACGAGATAACCCACCTTATCTCTAACGGGTGCAAGATATTTTGCACGGATTCCGATGCATGACTAATCACCGTATCACTAGGAATTCCGTTCCGGGAGATCCCGATATCGGATTTCAGATCCGATCGCACCGTCGGCTTTCTTTTTCCGCGCTCTATCGCAGAAAAATACTAGCACCTCACAATGGCCAACTTTTAAGAATTGAATAATTTTATTTCACTTAAAGGCTTAAATGACTACATGTAAGTCAAAAATACCCCGAAAGGCCGGATCACTACACCACTCACACTTTATAAAAGTTTCGTCCCGAAACTTAAGTACAAACCCCACTAATCAATTCGGGAAAACATTCTCTCATTTTCGATTCCAGTTCCCACGTCGCCTCGCGCTCTTCGTGGTTGCTCCACTGGACCTTCACATAGGGGATAGTTCGATTGCGCAACTTCTTGTCCTCTCTTGCCAAAATCCGCACCGGCGTCTCCTCGACGCTTAAATCCTCTCGCAACTCGATGGTGGAGGCATCCAAGGCATGAGAGGGATCAGCTAGGTACTTCCGGAGCATTGAGACATGGAACACGTTATGGACTCGTTCGAGATTCGGCGGCAGGGCTAATCGGTACGCCACCGGTCCTACGCGTTCTAGGATCTCGAACGGTCCTACGTACCTCGGGCTTAACTTTCCCTTTATGCCGAAGCGTCGGTTCCCCTTGGAGGGCGAAACTCGGAGTAACGCGTGCTCACCCACCATGAACTCTAAGTCTCGGCGTCTGTTGTCCGCGTAGCTTTTCTGTCTGCTCTGGGCGGTCAGTAGCCTTTGTCTAATCAATCGCACCTTTGCTTCGGTCTCCTCCACCAAATCTGGGCCCAGAAACTTACGCTCACCCAAGTCGTCCCAGCATATTGGAGACCGACAGCGGCGCCCGTACAGGGCCTCGTATGGTGCCATCTGAATGCTGGCCTGGTAACTGTTATTGTAGGCAAATTCCACTAGGGGCAAACACCGTGCCCACCCTTCGCCCAGGTCCAAAACGCATGCCCGAAGCATGTCCTCCACAATTTGTATCACCCGCTCTGATTGTCCGTCGGTCTGCGGGTGAAAAGCCGTACTGAAGTGCAACTTGGTTCCCATTGCTCGCTGCAGGCTCTGCCAAAAGTTTGACACAAATCGCGTGTCCCTGTCCGACGTGATGGATGTCGGCACCCCATGCAACCTTACTATCTCGTTGATGTAGGTTTGTGCCAGTCGTTCCCGCGTCCACGTCGTGTGTATGGGCAGAAAGTGGGCCGATTTCGTCAGACGGTCCACAATTACCCATATTGCATCGTGTCCCTGTGACGATCTCGGGAACCCGGTCACAAAATCCATGGTAATCATGTCCCATTTCCACTCGGGCACCGGTAAGGGTTGCAATTTTCCTGCCGGACGCTGGTGCTCGGCCTTCACTCGTTGGCACACCAGGCAGTGTGCCACAAACCGAGTCACGTCTCCCTTCATTTTGGGCCACCAGAAGGTCTGTTTGACGTCCTTGTACATCTTCGTTCCCCCGGGATGCGCTGCATATGGAGCAGTATGCGCCTCCCGCAGGATTTCCTCTTTGAGTTCCGGTAGATCCGGCACGCAGATTCGTCCCCGAAATCGTATCGTGCCGTCGGAGTTTACTGTGAAATCACCTTCTTGGTCGGCAGTTACTCTATTTCGCACCAGCTGGAGTTGGTCATCAGTCGACTGCCCCTCGAGAATTCTGTCAAGCAAGGTAGGTCTGACCACCAGTGTCAGAAGTTGTTCGACTGTACCCGCCGGTACTACTTCTAGTCTTAATCGCGAAAACTCCGCAATCAGACTATCTTGCTGGGTGATGGCACTTACCCCTGCCTTTTCGGCCTGCCCCTTACGGCTCAGGGCGTCGGCCACCACGTTTGCCTTTCCCGGGTGGTAGTGGATCGTTAAATCGTAATCCTTCAGTAGCTCGAGCCACCGTCTTTGTCGCAAATTTAACTCCTTTTGGGTGAAAAGGTACTTAAGACTTTTATGATCTGAGTACACATTGCAGTGTGCCCCATACAGGTAGTGTCTCCAAAGCTTGAGGACGAACACAACCGCTGCGAGTTCCAAATCGTGCACGGGGTAGTTTCGCTCGTATTCCTTGAGCTGCCTTGACGCATAGGCTATAACCTTTCCCCGTTGCATGAGTACTCCACCCAGTCCGTTTCGCGACGCATCGCAATACACTTCATAATCCTCCCCTGGTTCTGGCAGGGCGAGAATCGGGGCTCGCGTCAATCTATCCTTGAGCTCCTCGAAGCTCCTCTGACATTTGTCCGTCCAGATGAACTTTTCCCCCTTTTTAGTCAAACGGTTTAAGGGGGTGGCTATCTTGGAGAAACCCTCCACGAAGCGCCGGTAGTACCCGGCTAATCCTAGAAAGCTTCGAATCTCCGTCACCGTCGTCGGTTGGGACCAGTCCGTCACCGAATCTATCTTCTTCGGATCGACTGCGACCCCAGCCGCCGAGATTACGTGCCCCAAGAAGCCGACCTCACGGAGCCAAAACTCACACTTTTTGAGTTTGGCGTAGAGTTTCTGTTCCCGTAGGGTCTGGAGGACTGTGCGCAGATGTTCTTCATGTTCCTCGTCTGTACGGGAGTAGATGAGGATATCGTCGATGAAGACCACCACGAATAAGTCCAGGAAGGGTTTGAATACCCTGTTCATCATGTCCATGAACACCGCCGGGGCATTTGTGAGCCCGAACGGCATTACTGTAAATTCGTAATGGCCATAGCGAGTTCGAAAAGCCGTTTTGGGGATGTCCTCCCCCTTGACCTGGACCTGATGATAGCCCGACTGCAGGTCAATCTTTGAAAACACCGTCGCCCCCTGTAGTTGGTCGAAGAGGTCGTCGATCCTTGGCAGGGGGTACTTGTTCTTAACGGTGACCTTATTTATCTCCCGTAGTCGATGCACAACCGGAGACTTCCGTCCTTCTTCCTCACAAACAGGACGGGCGCGCCCCAGGGTGACGCGCTAGGCCTGATGAAGCCCTTATCCAAAAGGTCCTCCAACTGTGCCTTGAGTTCCTTCAACTCCGCGAAGGCCATCCTGTACGGTGCCTTGGTGATGGGTTTGGTGCCGGGAAGTAGTTCAATAGGAAAGTCGACTTCTCGTTCCGGCGGCACTCCGGGGAGCTCTGCCGGAAACACGTCCGGAAATTCCCTTACCACGGGACCGCTGATCCTTATCTGGGGAGCGGCCCTGAACTACCTATCGGCCCATTGGGTCCTCGGCTGCAAGGCATAGGGTGGAGCCTATTTATTCCTTGCATGGCCCTTAACGGGCCCCGAGTACACAAGGTTCTCCTATGCTTCGAAGCCCGCCCGCGCACATCGGCCGGGGGAGGCTTCGCCTAATACTTAAGGATTTTAGATCGAGGGAGGAGAGAGAGAGTCTAACAGGGGTAGCAGGCTAAGGTGTAACCGGTGTTCCTAATCTAAGAGGAAAAGAGAAACCAAAATTACCTGCCGTTACTAGGTCTGGGACGTCGCGTCCTCCACTGTAGTATCCCGGGAGTCCGTCCACAGCCCTTGGGCCAGCGTCGTACGGCGTGCTGGGGAAGGGACTTGACGTCTGAGGAGTCTGCGGATTGCTGGTCGTCAGGCGAATCCTTTGGCTGAACGGGGGCCGCAGCACTCTCTGGTCCTTCCTGCTGTGGTGGCGCGGCGGCGGCGGATGGGCCTCTGAGGGCAGAAGGCACGGGAGTGGTCCGGTAAGCCGCACTGATTGCAGTAATGGTACCTCCACGTACATTCTGCCACCGGGTGAGCACCCTCGCAGATTACGCACGGTCCCCGAGGTGGTTTCGCGTCCCTTGCTGGTGTCGGTTCGTCCTTCCGTGCTTTCTCCGGACGTCCTCCTTCTCGGCCCTCCGGGGCGGGGCCCCCTTGCGGAACGGGTGTAGCAGTCTCTCTGTCCCCTTCGGTCGCGGTGCCGGAGGCCTGGTGGTGCCCGGTTTCCGTGGGCACTCGTAGCGTGCGTGTCCTGGTTTGCCACATCGGTAGCAGTGGCCGTGACTCCATGGACAATCAGTCACCTGATGCGCCCCACTGCATATGGGACACGGCTTCCTCTGCGGTTTGGATCTCCTCTCTTTGCCTTTCCAAAGTTCCCTCTGTCCTCGGGCGTTTGAGTGCCGGGCCCTGCTGGAAAGGTCCTCGCCGGACTGGGATAGGGATAACTCTGCCGAGCGCGTGTCTCGCCAGTTCTTGCTCTGCCCGCCGGGCCAACATAACCGCTTCGTTAAAAGTGGGAACCCTGCCGGTGGCATTCCCCGATAGGCGCCGTCCCTGGCGTCTCGCTGGATGCGGTCGACACCCTCGAAATCCTGAGTCAGTAGGCCTAGGCGCTCAGTGAGAGTTAGCATTTGCCCTGCTATGTCGCGTAGCTGTTTGCGGAGTAGCGGTTGGCTGCGGCTACGGGATCCATCCTGTCCATTGAGAATGGTTAGCACTCGGTGGCCGGATCCTGGCCGTTGTCTGCTGTGATACAAAGAAACCACGTTAACCCTAAGGTTATAACCCTAACACCCTGTCTTACGATTACACCTACATTACGTCCCCTTTTCCCCGTACTCTCACGTACTACGCACCTATACCTTGGTTATCTCATGTCTAATTTGCTTGTGGCACCCTACACTGTGGATGTGGATCACGTCTACTTATGGTTATGGTTGTTTTTCTCTGATACCATTTAATCTGTCACGCCCCCGGGGGTTTTGAGTCTATCAAAGCGGAAAATCGCGTGTATATTTTTTCTTTCTTAACAAGGTAATTTAAACCTCATCCTCGGTGCGTGCCAGACCGCCACATACACAAATTCTCCTCTGCCCACGGACAGAGTCTCCTTTGTATATGCACGGCGTCTCATTTACAACATACATCAACATCAACCATACAACCATACATCGTCAAACATACAGTACTTAACTAATGTTAAAAGCGGCATCACCGTTTGGAAAGGATAAAGCCAGCGGTTGCAAAACCCGTGCCCACACGGCACTTCGTTTTGAGAAAACCTTTTCGAAGTCATTTGGTTTATCATGAAAACGTGCCGCATAAGAAAACATCACCAAAAGAATCGAAATATAAAAGTACACCTCATCCACAGCGCTAAGTAATACATGTCCACGACTATTACGACCACAAGCAAATTAACTAAATAAGGCGTAAGGGAAATGAGATAATAAACCCAAGTATCTGACTACGGTCCTCGCGACGCAGTCTCACCGCCCTCCCGGCTAACGCACCTCGTAACACCTGTCACGGAGTGGGTAATGTCAGTGACAAACAAAGTAGATGTCTAATAACAATAAGGAATAAGGAGCAAACCGAAAACACCGGAACCTTTCGCTAAAACCCTGCACATATTAAGCTGGGCCCCAACCCCAGATTTATCAATTAATTGGGCACCAACCCCAGATTCCCTGTCGGAGAGACTAAAGTCTCCCCTCGTGCGCAAACACCTCTTTGATGCTTTTAACCTCTTCGCGGTGCTGGTGTGCTATTTTCAGCGGGCGCGAAGAGGTCCTCACGGCACCCACACCTTTGTGAGGAACACGGGTCATAAGAGACCACTCTTCCGGAAAAGTACACCCATGCGGAGGCCAATCCGCCTGTGTACGTGCAGCATCCGAAAACGGATTTGCCGAGATCGGCGTGTCATGAGCACCGCGACCGTAGCCGCTTCAATTGTTAGATAAAAACACATTATGCGAAAGGTTAAACTGTCCATCTACTTTGTTAGATAAATTAAGAGCACTTTAATGACGATAGATGCACTTACTGCACTTGTTGCACTTATCGCAACCGTACCCACCTATTTGAAGAGAAATCGGAACACCTGAATCCTTCGCGCACCCCCGCTGCGCACTTGGACCTAAAGAAAGTCCGCAAGGATAACTATAGTAAAAACGTGTACTAACATCCGAAAACACAAGACCCAATTTACTCTTTTCGACGGAAAAGTCCAACACCGTCCGGTTGACGATCCGGAATTCCCGCGCCGCCGTCGTCGTCCGCCGGAGCCCCGCGCGGTTCGGAACCGCGCGGCGTGTCTCCCGCGCGACGCCCACGGCGCGGTGCCCGCGCGGCGTTGCCCGTGCGACGGCCGCCGGTGCCCGCGCGGGTGGCCCGTGCGGCGCCCGCGCGGTTGCGGCCCACACGGCGCCCGCGCGGTTGCGGCCCGCGCGGGGCCGCCCGCGCGGCCCCGCGCGGCGCTCGCACGGTTGCGCGGCCGCGCGGGTGCCGCCCGCGCGGCAACCGCGCGGCGCCCCGCGCGGTGCCCGCACGGTTGCGGGTCCGCGCGCAGGCCGCGCGGCGCCCGCAGGTTGCGGGTCCGCGCGGCGCCCGCGCGTGCCCGCACGGTTGCGGGTCCGCGCGGCAGCCGCCGCGGCGGTTGCGGGTCCGCGCGGGTGCCGCCCGCGCGGCAGCCGCGCGGCGCCCATGCGGTGCCCGCGCGGTTGCGGGTCCGCATGGGTGCCGTCCGTGACCCTCCTCCGCGCGATGCCCTAGCGGCACCGCGCGCCTCCGCCGTCCGTTCCGTGCCCTATCATGAAGACGATGTCGGCGACGGTGACGGATACGACGGAGAAACAAGAACTCAAACAAAAGAGACGACGGAAAAATCCCAAATAATTTAAAACAATTATTTTACTAACCGAAGATCGACGGGAAGGTTGTCCGGTCGCGTTCTTGCCTTCGGTTCGGTGTCCGGGAAGATCGGGCCCTTCTCTTTCTCCTTTCCCTTTCTTCCGGCTAGGGTTCCGTCTTTTCTTTTCTTTTTCTCTTCTCACCGATTAGGGTTTTTATTTCTTCTTTTCTTTTCTTTCCGATAATCGGGATCCCTTATATAGTCGTACTTTACCTTTAATTAATTTCTCTTTAATTCGTACGTAAGAGAATTATATTTTCCGTCTGGATAATTAATTAACTAATTAATTATCCCCTACGAGATAACCCACCTTATCTCTAACGGGTGCAAGATATTTAGCACGGATTCCGATGCACGACTAATCACCGTATCACTTTGAATCCCGTTCCGGGGATCCCGATATCGGATTTCAGATCCGATCGCACCGTCGGCTTTCTTTTTCCGCGCTCTATCGCAGAAAAATACTAGCACCTCACAATGGCCAACTTTTAAGAATTGAATAATTTTATTTCACTTAAAGGCTTAAATGACTACATGTAAGTCAAAAATACCCCGAAAGGCCGGATCACTACACCACTCACACTTTATAAAAAGTTTCGTCCCGAAACTTAAGTACAAACCCCACTAATCAATTCGGGAAAACATTCTCTCATTTTCGATTCCAGTTCCCACGTCGCCTCGCGCTCTTCGTGGTTGCTCCACTGGACCTTCACATAGGGGATAGTTCGATTGCGCAACTTCTTGTCCTCTCTTGCCAAAATCCGCACCGGCGTCTCCTCGACGCTTAAATCCTCTCGCAACTCGATGGTGGAGGCATCCAAGGCATGAGAGGGATCAGCTAGGTATTTCCGGAGCATTGAGACATGGAACACGTTATGGACTCGTTCGAGATTCGGCGGCAGGGCTAATCGGTACGCCACCGGTCCTACGCGTTCTAGGATCTCGAACGGTCCTACGTACCTCGGGCTTAACTTTCCCTTTATGCCGAAGCGTCGGTTCCCCTTGGAGGGCGAAACTCGGAGTAACGCGTGCTCACCCACCATGAACTCTAAGTCTCGGCGTCTGTTGTCCGCGTAGCTTTTCTGTCTGCTCTGGGCGGTCAGTAGCCTTTGTCTAATCAATCGCACCTTTGCTTCGGTCTCCTCCACCAAATCTGGGCCCAGAAACTTACGCTCACCCAAGTCGTCCCAGCATATTGGAGACCGACAGCGGCGCCCGTACAGGGCCTCGTATGGTGCCATCTGAATGCTGGCCTGGTAACTGTTATTGTAGGCAAATTCCACTAGGGGCAAGCACCGTGCCCATCCTTCGCCCAGGTCTAAAACGCATGCCCGAAGCATGTCCTCCACAATTTGTATCACCCGCTCTGATTGTCCGTCGGTCTGCGGGTGAAAAGCCGTACTGAAGTGCAACTTGGTTCCCATTGCTCGCTGCAGGCTCTGCCAAAAGTTTGACACAAATCGCGTGTCCCTGTCCGACGTGATGGATGTCGGCACCCCATGCAACCTTACTATCTCGTTGATGTAGGTTTGTGCCAGTCGTTCCCGCGTCCACGTCGTGTGTATGGGCAGAAAGTGGGCCGATTTCGTCAGACGGTCCACAATTACCCATATTGCATCGTGTCCCTGTGACGATCTCGGGAACCCGGTCACAAAATCCATGGTAATCATGTCCCACTTCCACACGGGCACCGGTAAGGGTTGCAATTTTCCTGCTGGACGCTGGTGCTCGGCCTTCACTCGTTGGCACACCAGGCAGTGTGCCACAAACCGAGTCACGTCTCCCTTCATTTTGGGCCACCAGAAGGTCTGTTTGACGTCCTTGTACATCTTCGTTCCCCCGGATGCGCTGTATATGGAGCAGTATGCGCCTCCCGCAGGATTTCCTCTTTGAGTTCCGGTAGATCCGGCACGCAGATTCGTCCCCGAAATCGTATCGTGCCGTCGGAGTTTACTGTGAAATCACCTTCTTGGTCGGCAGTTACTCTATTTCGCACCAGCTGGAGTTGGTCATCAGTCGACTGCCCCTCGAGAATTCTGTCAAGCAAGGTAGGTCTGACCACCAGTGTCAGAAGTTGTTCGACTGTACCCGCTGGTACTACTTCTAGTCTTAATCGCGAAAATCCGCAATCAGACTATCTTGCTGGGTGATGGCACTTACCCCTGCCTTCTCGGCCTGCCCCTTACGGCTCAGGGCGTCGGCCACCACGTTTGCCTTTCCCGGGTGGTAGTGGATCGTTAAATCGTAATCCTTCAGTAGCTCGAGCCACCGTCTTTGTCGCAAATTTAACTCCTTTTGGGTGAAAAGGTACTTAAGACTTTTATGATCTGAGTACACATTGCAGTGTGCCCCATACAGGTAGTGTCTCCAAAGCTTGAGGACGAACACAACCGCTGCGAGTTCCAAATCGTGCACGGGGTAGTTTCGCTCGTATTCCTTGAGCTGCCTTGACGCATAGGCTATAACCTTTCCCCGTTGCATGAGTACTCCACCCAGTCCGTTTCGCGACGCATCGCAATACACTTCATAATCCTCCCCTGGTTCTGGCAGGGCGAGAATCGGAGCTCGCGTCAATCTATCCTTGAGCTCCTCGAAGCTCCTCTGACATTTGTCCGTCCAGATGAACTTTTCCCCTTTTTAGTCAAACGGTTTAAGGGGGTGGCTATCTTGGAGAAACCCTCCACGAAGCGCCGGTAGTACCCGGCTAATCCTAGAAAGCTTCGAACCTCCGTTACCGTCGTCGGTTGGGACCAGTCCGTCACCGAATCTATCTTCTTCGGATCGACTGCGACTCCAGCCGCTGAGATTACGTGCCCCAAGAAGCCAACCTCTCGGAGCCAAAACTCACACTTTTTGAGTTTGGCGTAGAGTTTCTGTTCCCGTAGGGTCTGGAGGACTGTGCGCAGATGTTCTTCATGTTCCTCGTCTGTACGGGAGTAGATGAGGATATCGTCGATGAAGACCACCACGAATAAATCCAGGAAGGGTTTGAATACCCTGTTCATCATGTCCATGAACACCGCCGGGGCATTCGTGAGCCCGAACGGCATTACTGTAAATTCGTAATGACCGTAGCGAGTCCGAAAAGCCGTTTTGGGGATGTCCTCCCCCTTGACCTGGACCTGATGATAGCCCGACTGCAGGTCAATCTTTGAAAACACCGTCGCCCCCTGTAGTTGGTCGAAGAGGTCGTCGATCCTTGGCAGGGGGTACTTGTTCTTAACGGTGACCTTATTTATCTCCCGGTAGTCGATGCACAACCGGAGACTTCCGTCCTTCTTCCTCACAAACAGGACGGGCGCGCCCCAGGGTGACGCGCTAGGTCTGATGAAGCCCTTATCCAAAAGGTCCTCCAACTGTGCCTTGAGTTCCTTCAACTCCGCGAAGGCCATCCTGTACGGTGCCTTGGTGATGGGTTTGGTGCCGGGAAGTAGTTCAATAGGAAAGTCGACTTCTCGTTCCGGCGGCACTCCGGGGAGCTCTGCCGGAAACACGTCCGGAAATTCCCTTACCACGGGACCGCTGATCCTTATCTGGGGAGCGGCCCTGAACTACCTATCGGCCCATTGGGTTCTCGGCTGCAAGGCATAGGGTGGAGCCTATTTATTCCTTGCATGGCCCTTAACGGGCCCCGAGTACACAAGGTTCTCCTATGCTTCGAAGCTCGCCCGCGCACATCGGCCGGGGGAGGCTTCGCCTAATACTTAAGGATTCTAGAGAGAGGGAGCGAGAGAGAGAGTCTAACAGGGGTAGCAGGCTAAGGTGTGACCGGTGCTCCTAATCTAAGAGGGAAAAGTGAAACCAAAAAATTACCTGCCGTTACTAGGTCTGGGACGTCGCGTCCTCCACTGCAGTATCCCGGGGAGCCCGTCCACAGCCCTTGGGCCAGCGTCGTACGGCGTGCTGGGGAAGGGACTTGACGTCTGAGGAGTCTGCGGATTGCTGGTCGTCAGGCGAATCCTTTGGCTGAACGGGGGCCGCAGCACTCTCTGGTCCTTCCTGCTGTGGTGGCGCGGCGGCGGCGGAAGTGGGCCTCTGAGGGCAGAAGGCACGGGAGTGGTCCGGTAAGCCGCACTGATTGCAGTAATGGTACCTCCACGTACATTCTGCCACCGGGTGAGCACCCTTGCAGATTACGCACGGTCCCTGAGGTGGTTTCGCGTCCCTTGCTGGTGTCGGTTCGTCCTTCCGCGCTTTCTCCGGACGTCCTCCTCCTTGGCCCTCCGGGGCGGGGCCCCCTTGTGGAACGGGTGCAGCAGTCTTCCCTGTCCCCTCCGGTCGCGGTGCCGGAGGCCTGGTGGTGCCCGGTTTCCGTGGGCACTCGTAGCGTGCGTGTCCTGGTTTGCCACACCGGTAGCAGTGGTCGTGACTCCATGGACAATCAGTCACCTGATGCGCCCCACTGCATATGGGACACGGCTTCCTCTGCGGTTTGGATCCTCCTCTCATTGCCTTTCCAAAGTTTCCCTCTGTCCTCGGGCGTTTGAGTGCCGGGCCCTGCTGGAAAGGGTCCTCTGCCGGACTGGGATAGGGATAACTCTGCCGAGCGCGTGTCTCGGCCAGTTCTTGCTCTGCCCGCCGGGCCAACATAACCGCTTCGTTAAAAGTAGGGAACCCTGCCGGCGGCATTCCCCGATAGGCGCCGTCCCTGGCGTCTCGCGGATGCGGTCGACACCCTCGAAATCCTGAGTCAGTATGCCTAGGCGCTCAGTGAGAGTTAGCATTTGCCCCGCTATGTCGCGTAGCTGGTTGCGGAGTAGGCGGTTGGCTGCGGCTACGGGATCCATCCTGTCCATTGAGAATGGTTAGCACTCGGTGGCCGGATCCTGGCCGTTGTCTGCTGTGATACAAAGAAACCACGTTAACCCTAAGGTTATAACCCTAACACCCTGTCTTACGATTACACCTACATTACGTCCCCTTTTCCCCGTACTCTCACGTACTACGCACCTATACCTTGGTTATCTCATGTCTAATTTGCTTGTGGTACCCTACACTGTGGATGTGGATCACGTCTACTATGGTTATGGTTGTTTTTCTCTGATACCATTTAATCTGTCACGCCCCGGGGGTTTTTGAGTCTATCAAGCGGAAATTCGCGTGTATCTTTTTTTTTTCTTACAAGGTAATTTAAACCTCATCCCCGTGCGTGCCAGACCGCCACATACACAAATTCTCCCTGCCCACGGACAGAGTCTCCTTTGTATATGCACGGCGTCTCATTTACAACAACATACATCAAACACCAACCATCAACCATACAATAGACATACATCATCAAGCGGAATATTAAAGCGGCATCAGTGTTTAGAAAGGATAAAGCCAGCGGTTGCAAAACCCGTGCCCACACGGCACTTCGTTTTGAGAAAACCTTTTCGAAGTCATTTGGTTTATCATGAAAACGTGCCGCATAAGAAAACATCACCAAAAGAACCGAAATATAAAAGTACACCTCATCCACAGCGCTAAGTAATACATGTCCACGAATATTACGACCCACAAGCAAATTAACTAAATTAAGCGTAAGAGAAATGAGATAATAAAAACCAAGTGTTCTGACTACGGCCCTCGCGACGCAGTCTCACCGCCCTCCCGGCTAACGCACCTCGTAACACCTGTCACGGAGTGGGTAATGTCAGTGACAAACAAAGTAGATGTCTAATACAATAAGGAATAAGGAGCAAACCGAAACACCGGAACCATTTCGCTAAAACCCTGCACATATTAAGCTGGGCCCCAACCCCAGATTTATCAATTTAATTGGGCACCAACCCCAGATTTATCAATTTAATTGGCACCAACCCCAGATTATTTGTCGGAGAGACTAAAGTCTCCCCTCGTGCGCAAACACCTCTTTGATGCTTTTAACCTCTTCGCGGTGCTGGTGTGCTATTTTCAGCGGGCGCGAAGAGGTCCTCACGGCACCCACACTTTGTGAGGAACACGGGTCATAAGAGACCACTCTTCCGGAAAAGTACAACCCATGCGGAGGCCAATCCGCCTGTGTACGTGCAGCATCCGAAAACGGATTTGCCGAGATCGCGTGTCATGAGCACCTCAATTGTTAGATAAAAAACACAATATGCGAAAGGTTAAACTGTCCATCTACTTTGTTAGATAAATTAAGAGCACTTTAATGACGATAGATGCACTTACTGCACTTGTTGCACTTATCGCAACCGTACCCACCTATTTGAAGAGAATCGGAACACCTGAATCTTTCGCGCACCCCCGCTGCGCGTCTTGGACCTAAAGAAAGTCCGCAAGGATAACTATAGTCAAAAACGTGTACTAACATCCGAAACACACAAGACCCAATTTACTCTTTTCGACGGAAAAGTCCAACACCGTCGGGTTGACGATCCGGAATTCCCGCGCCGCCGTCGTCGTCCGCGAGCCCCGCGTGGTTCGGAACCGCGCGGCGTGTCTCCGCGGGGCGACGCCCACGCGGCGCGGTGCCCCGCGCGGCGTTGCCGTGCGACGGGCCGCACGGTGCCCGCGCTGGGTGCGGCCTCGCACGGCGCCGCCGCCGGTTGCGGGTCCGTGCGGGTGCCGCCCGCGCGGCAGTCGCGCGCGCCCCGCGCAGGTGATTGCCCGCAGGGTTGCGGGTCCGCGCGGGTGCCTCCGCGGGCGGCAGCAGCGCCTGCAGCGCGCCGCGCCCGCATGGTTGCGGTCGGGTCCGCGCGGGCACCGCGCGGTGCCCCCCATGGCGGTGGCCCGCGCGGGGGCCGCCCGCGCGGGCTCAGCCGCACTCGCCCGCACGGTTGCGGGTCGCAGCGGCAAAACCGCGCGGCGCCCGCGCGGTGCCGGCATGGTTGCGGGCCCGCGCGGGGGCCGCCCGCGCGGCAGCGCACGGCGCCCGCACTGTTGCGGGCCCGCTAGGCAACCACGCGGCGGTTTTGCGGGCCCCCGCACACGTGCGGTGTCGGCGGCGGGCAGTATGCGCGACGCGCCGCGGTGCACCGCACGGTTGGGGGTCCGCGCGGTGGCACCCGCGCGCGCCCATGCGGTGCCCGCGCGGTTGCGGGTCCGCATGGGTGCGTCCGTGACCCTCCTCCGCGCGATGCCCTAGCGGCACCGCGCGCCTCCGCCGTCCGTTCCGTGCCCTATCAAGAAGACGATGTCGGCGACGGTGACGGATACGACGGAGAAAAACAAGAAACCAAGAACTCAACAAAAGAGACGACGGAAAAATCCCAAATTAATAAAACAATTATTTACTAAACCGAAGATCGACGGGAAGGTTGTCCGGTCGCGTTCTTGCCTTCGGTTCGGTGTCCGGGAAGATCGGGCCCTTCTCTTTTCTCCTTTCCCTTTCTCCGGCTAGGGTTCCGTCTTTTCTTTTCTTTCTCTTCTCACCGATTAGGGTTTTTATTTTCTTCTTTTCTTTCTTTCCGATAATCGGGATCCCTTATATAGTCGTACTTTACCTTTAATTAATTTCTCTTTAATTCGTACGTAAGAGAATTATAATTTTCGTCTGACGTCTGGGATATTAATTAACCTAATTAAATATCCCCTACGAGATAACCCACCTTATCTCTAACGGGTGCAAGATATTTAGCACGGATTCCGATGCACGACTAATCACCGTATCACTTTGAATCCCGTTCCGGGGGATCCGATATCGGATTTCAGATCCGATTGCACCGTCGGCTTTCTTTTCCGCGCTCTATACAGAAAAATACTAGCACCTTCACAACGGCCAACGTTTAAGAATTAAACTAATTGTATTTCACTGAAAGGCTTAATGACTAACATGTAAGCAAAAATACCCGAAAGTGCGAATCAACTACAAACACAGTAAGGACGGAAGTTTCGGTAGCTCAGTTTTGGTCCGTTTTTCACCGTTTTCGAGCGACGTTTTCTCGTTGGATCCACCGTTTTCCGCCGGTTTTCTTGGCATGGCTACTCAGGGGGGGTAATCTAAGCCACCGTTTCGCCATGTAATGTGCTAATGTTCGCCGTCACTCCGCGCAGGGGACAAAATCGTCGTGGTCGCGACGTCGGGCCTT
>JAQNDB010004744.1:0-22465 GCA_029204045.2 Tillandsia leiboldiana
GAAAACTTACAAACACTAATTTCTTGGTACTTGTACCAGCATAGTAGCCGGGATCATTATAACCTATATATATATATATATATATTATATATATATATATATATATTTATTACTATATATATATATAAATATCTATATATATATTTATATATATTATATATATATATATCTATATCTATATATATTATAGCTTAGAGCTTATATTACTTTCAAAAGTCGAAGCTAAATATACTTGTAATATGTCTACCACATTATTTGCATTGAGAATTTGTGGCCTATTGGTCTTTTTCTTTCTCTCTTAAGTGACTTTACACAAATTTTTTCCACATCTTCCACAGAATCCCAATGATATTTAAAAATTACGAGTACTGTTGGGCTTGTGCATTCAACGTATAGACGCTCTACTATATGTTAAGGGAATTGTTTGGCGTATTTCGTGAAAATGGTTAAGTCTTTGAAGATTGAAGATGAAAGAGAAAGAAGTTTTTTGGATCATTAACTCAATCTCAACAAAGAAGAATCAAAAAGGATCAGGTACGTTTAACTAAATAATTTTGGGTGATCCGAATAATTCTTAAGTGTAGAAATACTGGATGGATTTTTAATAGCATTAAAATAAAAATGGACATGTTATATGTTCAGGATCCGGAACCGGTAACTACAGTCCGGACCCGACATGGGTAGTCATGCGCAAATCCAGTCCAGAACACATCGGTTTCAGTCCGGAACCCGAACGTGTGGATTTTGCAGAAAATGCATGAACAGTTCCGACCGTGGATCTCAGTCCGGACCCCGAATGTGTGTTTTCTGGAAAAATAGTCTGTTAGCTCCGACAGTCCGGAACGCAGTAATTCCAGTCCGGGACGTCGTCTGAAAAAATTCCAGAATAAGGTTAGTTTTTTGGATTCTTATCCTGCTCCAATGGTTTCTAACCTAATAAATAAACCCATACGATCATTTTTAGGGTATCCAACAGAATCCGAAATAAGTTTTATCTCTGAGAAATGAATGAGAAAAATAACGAGATAAACTTATTAATCACATATAGAGAAGAAGGAAATAACTAGATTTAATTTCTATGTCTTCTTCATTATATGTAATTAATTTGATTCTAGGTTTTCATACTCAGAATTTGAGTAGAATCAAATTAATGAATACTTAGATGGTATTTCCGATCATCTTTGATCTAAGTATTCGGCGGATTATCACCACCCAAAAACAACGATTTTCCCAAATCGGCGCGTGGACTCGCGTGGCTTGTGGATTCAAGGTGCTACCACTCTCGTGGATTCGAGCGAGGTTACGTTCGTGGATTCGAGACGTACTACTGGGTGAAGACCGTGGATTTGGTCAGACGTCGTGGACTCAACGTTGGACGCCGTGGCATTCGGCGTGGACCGCAAATCGTGGATTCGAGGCGCGTTGCGGAGCGAGTGGAGAAGACCAACTCAGGAGCGTATGGAAAAAGGATGAGTCGTCTGTGGTGCGTTATTCACCTTTGACGTGTTATATCTTAGTTGATTTCACCGTGTTATCGGTCCCGTGGTTTTTACTCCTGGTTTTGGAGTTTTCCACGTAAAAATCTGTGCGTGTTATTTTTTCATTTCCTTAATTTCCATCGACGGATGAAAGCCTTTTTAATTTCCATCGACGAACGGGTGTGGCAATCTATCGAGTTAGGATGGTCAAATCCAACTGAAGTTATGTTGATGTTCACACCATCAAAACTAGGTCGAAATGGACCAAGGAAGAGATTGACTCATCTTCTTACAATGGCAAAGGAATTACGCCTTATTTATGCTTTTCGCAAACTGAGTTCTCTCGCGTCTCGGCATGTGAGACTGCGAAAGAAATCTGGGATGTTCTACAAGTTACACATGAGGGAACAACCTTGTGAAGATTCAAAAACTGCAAATGCTTACGAGCAAGTTTGACTCTATTTTCATGGCAGAAAATGAATCGTTCACAGATTACTATACGCGATTGCAAGACATCGTGAATACATGTGCTAACTTGGGAGAGAAAATTCCAGAATTTAAAATTGTAAGAAAGATTTTAAGGACTCTTCCTGAAAGATTTCGTTCTAAGGTTACGGCCATTGAAACTATTAAACACCCGGACGAAATCCGTGTAGAAGAATTAGTTGGTTCATTACAAACATATGAAATGACATTTCCTACTAACTATTCTTCTGGAAAAGCATATTCTTCTAAGTCTTTAGGTTTGCGTTGAAAACAACAAAAGAAAAAGACCGGATTCTTCCTCCTCAGACGATGACGAGAACCTATCTATGGAGGATTTTGAGAAGCAGCTTGCTCTCTTGACAAGGAAATTTCGCCGAAACTTTCAAAGGGGTAATTCAAGTAAAACTTCATCCTTCGTAAAGTCAAAGAAAGGCAAAGATTTTTCAAGCCACAAGTCAAGAAAGCAAGAGAGTTTTTCGAAGGATAAGAAAGCTCAGAGGGACAAGTCCAATGCTTCAAGTGCCGAGAGTACGACCATATCTCAACGGAGTGTCCCAATAAGAATCCGTCAAAGAAGAAAGCGATGCAAGCCGTCACTTGGGATGACACCTCAACGTCAAATGAGTCATCTTCCAGTGATGGAGAGATAACGCAACGGCGTTCCACGCGTCCACACTTCACCTTTCGTGTGCTTTATGGCAAGTACATCCGATTCCTTGTCCAACTCCTCCCAAGTTGAAAGAATGCAACGGACAACGAATCGAGCAACTTCCGAAGGTGAAGACTTTGCTTTTGCCTACCATAAACTTTTAAGGATTCAAAGAAACTGGCAAAGCAAAACAAGGGGTTGAGAGGGAGATTGCAGGATCTCGAAGAAGAAGTAAAAAGGGCAACTTCTCTCTCAACCGGTCTTGAAGTGGAAAGGGATAACCTGATAAAAGCAAATGTTTCACTTCAAGAGAAAAATGAGCATTTCGAGAAGGAACATGTAAAAATGGTTGATAAAGCTGGTTACTTCTTGAAGCTCTACTCCGAGGCTCGACAGGAAAAATGGAGATGACGAAGACCATTTTCCAACTTAAAGATGATTTAAAGCAATTTTCTTCTGGAAGGAGCAAGTTGGATAAGATGCTTGGTCTTGGTCAAACAAACCGTTTCGGCCTTGGATACAATCGAACTGAAGACAGTCCTAGTTCGGTTGGGACAGTTTTTGTGCCCCAGTCGGTAACTCCTCCTCCGACGACGGAATTCACTGCAATCAACGACAACAACCTTACCTCACCTACTTCGGGATCGTCAAGTACAAAGGTATGTTTTCGTTGTGGTTATGCAGGGCACATAAGAAGAAATTGCAAGATTGGAGCGAAACGATCAAATCAAGCACCTCTTGCAACTACTACCAATGAGTTCACCCCCGGAAATCAAAGAAGGATTTTTCAAAAGAAAAGAACATTGGTAGTACATCAAACAAGACGACGACGTCAAGGAAAAGCGATGAATCAATCAAGACGCTTTCACCTAGGAGAATAACTTCACAATCATTGCCGACGCAGTCCAAAAAGGTTTGGGTGCGCAAAGGTGAAATCTTCCCTTGTCTTTTGTTCATACTTCTTTACATGCTTATGACAACTCGTCTTGGTATCTGGATAGTGGATGTTCCCGTCACATGACCGGTGACAAAAAGTTTTCAAACTTTAGAGAAAATCTCCGGAGGACATGTTATTTTCGGAGACGGTCGTTCTTCTAAAATTGTTGGAAAAGGAACAATCGCTATTCCAGAAGGCCCGGTTTTGAACAATGTCTTATTTGTTGAAGGCCTAAAGACTAACCTCATTAGTATAAGTCAACTTTGTGACAATGGTTTCTCAGTTAATTTTTCTTCTGTAGAATGTATTGTAACTGATAAGGACCATGTATTCTTTTTGAAAGGGGTTAGATCAGAAAATAATTGCTATGTTGTTTCAAATAAAATTTCTGAAAAGTGTAACCTAGTTTCTTTAGATAATGAAACTCTTTGGCATGAAAGACTAGGTCACATAAATTTTAAAGAACTAGCAAGGATTTCAAATAAAGACGTGGTTAAGGGGGTTCCTAAACTTTCTTTTAAAGATAACATTGTGTGTGGAGGTTGTCAAAAGGGAAAACAATCAAGGGTTGCACACAAGAACTTGAACCACGTTGGTACCAATCGGCCCTTGGAATTACTGCACATGGACTTAATGGGGCCGACTCGTCAACCATCTTTGGGAGGTAAATGGTATATTTTCTTTTGGTTGATGATTTCTCTAGATATTCATGGGTAACATTTTTAAAAGAGAAAGCGGATACTTTCGACTCTTTTCATGAGGTTTGTCATCGTATTATGATTGAAAGAAATGAAAAGATCGTTCGTGTTCGAAGTGATAGAGGTGGAGAATTCATTAATTCTAAATTCATTGATTTTTGCACTTCCAATGGCATAAAACATGAATTCTCAGCACCCTATACACCTCAGCAGAATGGTGTAGTCGAGCGCAAAAACAGGGTTGTTCAAGAGATGGCGCGTGTGATGCTTCATAGCCGGAAACTCCCGTTACATTTTTGGGCTGAAGCTGTGAACACCGCCGTCTATGTAATTAATCGAGTGTATTTGCGCCCGGGAACTTTAAATACACCATATGAGCTGTGGTTCTGTAGAAAACCGAATATCAAATTTTTCGTATCTTTGGGAGTCGTTGTTATATTTTGCGTGATCGCGAAAATCTTGGTAAATTCGACTCTCGAAGTGACGAAGGGATTTTCATGGGTTATTCTACAAACAGTAGTGCATATCGGGTATTTAACTTGGAATCTAAAACGATGGTAGAATCTATTAATGTTAAAGTTGTTACGGAATTTGAGTTGGCGTAGTTTCGTGAAAGTCTCAAGTCTTGAAGATTGAAGGTGAAGAAAGTTGGATCATTTAACTCAATCTCAAGAAAGAAGAATTCAAAAGGATCAGGTATGTTTAACTAAAGATTTTGTGTGATCCGAATACTTCTTGTAGTGTAGAAACACTTGGAAGAATCTTTCATTGCATAAAAATCAAAAACTGGACTTGGGACATGTTCAGGATCCGGATCAGGTTGTTCGATCCGGATCCCGAAGGTGGTTCGTTCATACACCAGTTCAATCCGGATCGTAGTCTCTTGATCCGGATCCCGAACGTTGAGTTTACCATCTTCCTTGAACGATCCGGATCAGGCTTCGCAATCCGGATCCCGAACGTTGATGTTTGGTGAACTGTATGAACGATCCGGATCAAGCACTTCGATCCGGATCCCGAACCTTCGTTTTTCTGGAATTGGCTGACTCGTTATGACGATCCGGATCACAGCTAATCCGATCCGGATCGCCGTCCGTAAAATTTCCAGAAATGTTAGGTTTTTGATTCTTATCTCCTTCCTAGGGTTTCTAACCTATAAATAGACCCTATGACTCTTCTTCTAGGGTCAATCCAAAAAGCCGAAATCATAGCCGTCATTTTCATATATACGGCTCTAGATCCACATATAGAGAAGAAAGGAAATCATTAGAGAATACTCTATGTTTCTTCATCTATATTGATTAGTTTGATTCTAGGTTTTCATACTCACATCTTGAGTTGAATCAAACTAATGAATACTTAGATGGTATTTCCGATCTATCTTTGATCTAAGTATTCGGCGGATCATCACCACCCAAAACAACGATTTACCCCAAAAATCGGCGCGTGGATTCGCGTGTCCTTGTGGATTCAAGGTTCAACCGCTCTCGTGGATTCGGAGCGAGGCACGTTCGTGGATTCGAAGGGTGCTATTGGGTGAAGACCGTGGATTCGGTCGGACGTCGTGGATTCGACGTTGGACGCCGTGGATTCGGCGTTGGGCGCAGATCGTGGATTCGAGAAGCGTCGCGGAGCGAGCGGAGAAGATCCTCTAGGAGCGTATGGAAAAGGTTGAGTCGTAAGTGTGTACGGTAAATCACCTTGTACGTGTTTTAATTCTAGTGGATTTCTGCCGTGTTATCGGTCCCGTGGTTTTTTACTCCGGTGATGGAGTTTTCCACGTAAAAATCTTGCGTATTATTTTTATTTCCGCATTGGGTTTTTATCGCAACGATTTTTTGAGTGTTTATACGTTTACACCTATTCACCCCCCTCTAGGTGTTTTTTCCCCTATTTAGATCCTTATTACATATAACCCAACAAGTGGTATCAGAGCGGGAATAGGGTTGTAAACAATGGTTGAAGGTGGAAACATCAACCGACCCCCGTTCTTTGATGGAACAAATTATGCGTACTGGAAAGTACGGATGAAAGCCTTTTTAATTTCCATCGACGAACGGGTGTGGCAATCAATTGAATTAGGATGGTCTAATCCAACTGAATTTATTGGTGATGTTCACACCTTAAAACCTAGGTCGAAATGGACCAAGGAAGAGTTAGATTCATCTTCTTACAATGGCAAGGGAATTAATGCTATTTTTAATGCCTTATCTCAAACTGAATTCTCTCGCGTCTCGGCATGTGAGACTGCGAAAGAAATCTGGGATGTTCTTCAGGTTACACATGAGGGAACTAACCTCGTGAAGATTCAGAAACTGCAAATGCTTACGAGCAAGTTTGACTCTATCTTAATGGCAGAAAATGAATCTTTCACGGACTACTATACACGATTGCAAGACATCGTAAACTCATGTGCTAATCTGGGAGAGAAGATTCCAGAATTTAAGATTGTAAGAAAAATCTTAAGAACTCTTCCTGAACGATTTCGCCCAAAGGTTACTGCCATTGAAACTATTAAACACCCGGACGAAATACGTGTAGAAGAATTAGTTGGTTCATTACAAACTTATGAAATGACATTTACTACTAACAATTCTTCTGGAAAGGCATCCACTTCTAAGTCTTCAGGTTATGCGTTGAAAACAACTAAGGAAGAAGACGCGGATACATCCTCCTCAGACGATGACGAGAACCTTTCTATGGAGGAATTTGAGAAGCAGCTCGCTCTCTTGACAAGGAAGTTTCGCCGCAACTTTCGAAGGGGTAATTCAAGCAAATCTCCATCCTTCGGAAAGTCGAACAAAGGCAAGGGTACTTCAAGTTACAAGTCAAGAAAGCAAGAGAACTTCTCAAAGGATAAGAAAAGTTCAGAAGGACAACTACAATGCTTCAAATGTCGAGGCTACGGCCACATTGCAACGGAGTGTCCTAACAAGTATCCGGCAAAGAAGAAGGCGATGCAAGTCGTCACTTGGGATGACAACTCAACGTCAAATGAGTCGTCTTCAAGTGATGAAGAAAAGAGCTCCACCGCATTCCACGCGTCCGTATCTTCACCCTTCATGTGCTTTATGGCAAGTACATCTGAGTCGTTGTCCAACTCCACTGTTGAAAAGAATGCAACGGACAACGAATCGGATGATTCGGAAGGTGAAGATTTTGCTCTAGCCTATCACAGATCTTTACGGGATTTAAAGAAACCGGCTAAGCAAAACAAGGGGTTGAGAGGGAGATTGCAGGATCTCGAAGAAGAAGTAAAAAGGGTAACTTCTCTCTCGACCGATCTTGAAGTGGAAAGGGATAAACTGATAAAAGCAAATGTTTCCCTTCAAGAGTCCAATGAGCAACTCGAGAAGAACTATATAGATATGGTGAACAAAGCGAACTACTTCTTGAAGCTCTACGGCGAGGCCCGACAGGAAAAATTGGAAATGACAGAGACCATTTCCAACTCAAGGATGACTTACAGCAATTCTCTTTAGGAAGGAGTAAGTTGGATAAACTTCTTGGTCTTGGTCAAACAAACAAGTTCGGCCTCGGATACAATCGAACTGAAGACAATTTTAGTTCGGTTGGGACAGTCTTTGTGCCTCAGTCGGTATCTCCTCCTCCGACACCGGAATTCATGACAACCAACGACAACAAGCCTACTTCATCCTCTTCGGAATCGTCAAGCACAAAGGTATGTTTTCGTTGTAATTTTGCAGGGCACATTGAAAGAAATTGCAAGATTGGAGCTCAAAGATCAAATCAACCACATCTTGCAACTGCTACCAATAAGTTCACTCCCGGAATTCAAAGAAGGATTTTCCTAAAGAAAAGGACATTGGTAGTACTTCAAACAAGACGATGACAAAAGAAAAAGACCAATCATGCAAGACGTCTTCATCAAGGAAAACTTCTCAACCATTGCCAACATACTCCAAAACTCAAAAGGTTTGGGTATGCAAAGGTGAAACCCCTCCTTGTCTTTAATCGTTCTACGATTAAATCTTGTGTAGTTTATGTAGACTATTTTCTTTTCTTCTTTTTCTTTTGGCCGACCCGTCAACCATCTTTGGGAGGTAAATGGTACATTTTTTTATTGGTTGATGATTTCTCTCGGTTTTCTTGGGTAGCATTTTTAAAAGAGAAAGCTGATACGTTTGACTCTTTTCATGAGATTTGCCATCGTATTATGATTGAAAAGAATGAAAAGATCATTCGTGTTAGAAGTGATAGAGGTGGAGAATTCATAAATTCAAAATTCATTGATTTTTGCACTTCAAATGGCATTAAACATGAATTCTCGGCACCCTATACACCTCAGCAGAATGGTGTTGTTGAGCGCAAAAACAGGGTTGTTCAAGAGATGGCGCGTGTGCTTCATAGCCGGAATTTACCGCTACATTTTTGGGCTGAAGCTGTGAACACCGCTGTCTATGTCATTAATAGAGTTTACTTGCGCCCAGGAACTTTAAATACACCATATGAGCTGTGGTTTAGTAGAAAACCCAATATCAAATATTTTCGTATCTTCGGGAGTCGATGTTACATTTTACGTGACCGTGAAAATCTTGGAAAGTTCGACTCTCGAAGTGATGAAGGGATCTTTTTGGGTTATTCTACGAATAGCAGAGCATATCGAGTATTTAACATTGAATCTAAGACGATCGTAGAATCTATAAATGTTAAAGTAGATGAAGCTTTTCACTTTGAATCTGGAAAATCTACCCTCGATATCTCTCTAGATGATGATTCTCCTGCTAGTGCATCTTCTCATAATAATACTTCCAATATTAATGATGCATCTAATGGTTCTTCTAGTTTATCTGATGTGCAGGAATCATCTCATGTATCTCCGAGTACTCCGTTTCAACAAACGTTACGAATCTCCAAGGATCATCCGGAATCGAATATTATTGGAGATCCACAAGAAGGAGTTAGAACTCGGAGGCAGTTGGTTTGTGGATTCGCTTGCTACGTATCTTTAATCGAACCAAAGAACATAGATGAAGCTCTTCAGGATGACTACTGGATTAAAGCAATGCAGGAAGAGCTCCATCAATTTGAGCGAAACAAAGTCTGGGAATTAACGAAGCCTCCAAAGCAACACAATGTGATAGGTACCAAATGGATCTTCAAGAACAAGAAAAATGAGGATGGTACTATCATCAGGAACAAGGCACGATTAGTTGCTCAAGGCTACTCTCAAGTAGAAGGTATAGACTTTGACGAAACATTCGCCCCTGTAGCTAGACTCGAGTCCATTCGTATACTATTTGCTATTGCTTGTCATTTTAAAATCAAATTATTTCAAATGGACGTTAAGAGCGCATTTCTAAATGGGTTTTTAAATGAGGAAGTTTATGTGGCTCAACCGAAAGGTTTTGTAGATCATAAACAACCTAACCATGTTTTTCGTTTGAAAAAGGCTCTTTACGGTCTGAAACAAGCACCGCGAGCATGGTACGAAAGGTTAACAAAGCACCTTTTGGAGAAGGGCTATACTCGAGGGGGAGCTGATAGGACTCTCTTTGTGAAGCATTATCAAAGCAATTTCATTGTAGCACAAATCTATGTCGATGACATTGTATTTGGCGCAACAAGAGATAATGATGCTTCTAAATTCGCGGAGACCATGGAAAGCGAATTTGAGATGTCCATGATGGGCGAATTGACTTATTTCCTTGGATTGCAAATTAAACAAAATGATGAAGGTATTCACTTGAGTCAATCCAAGTATGCAATGGAGTTGGTCAAAAAGTTTGATCTAGAAAATTGTAAAGATTTTCCGACTCCAATGGGAACTAGCCACAAGGGACTTGGAAGTGAATCACATAGTGAGAATGTAGACGAGAAACTGTATCGAAGTATGATTGGAAGTCTACTTTACCTCACGGCTAGTCGCCCGGATATATCTTTTGGTGTTGGGATTTGCGCGAGATATCAATCAGCACCAAAGGAGGTTCACCTGAAAGCGGTGAAAAGGATCATCCGGTATATCAAAGGATCAATTAATTTCGGAATTTGGTATCCTATGGGAACAAGTTTGGATATTGTTGGATACTCAGATGCCGATTGGGCAGGATCAGTGGATGATCGGAAAAGCACGAGTGGTGCATGCTTCTATCTTGGCCATTGCCTTGTTGCATGGCACAGTAAAAAGCAGAATTGCATAGCACTCTCGACTGCCGAAGCGGAATACATTTCAGCTGGAAGTTGCTCAACTCAACTCATTTGGATGAAAAGCGTATTGAGCGACTTCCGCATTTCAGCATCTTCGGTAACAATTCTTTGTGACAACACAAGTGCAATTAACATTTCTAAAAACCCTGTGTTGCACTCTAGAACAAAACATATTGAACTTAGATATCATTTTCTTAGAGAGCTAGTTGAATCAAATACTCTTCAACTTTCATATATTTCAACTGAGGATCAATTAGCTGACATTCTAACAAAACCTTTGGATCAAAAACGTTTTATTCATTTACGAAAAGCAATTGGGATGCTTTCCTTGAAATAATCTTCTTTTTGAAATCTTTGCTTAGGATAGGTTTTGTATTTGTTTTTGTTTTGTTCATTATCTATGTTTGTACATAGGACATTAATTGAGCATAGATCATAATTGACTTTAATTGCATCTTTTCGCACATTTAGAAATTTATTATGCTTTTGCCATCATAATATTTCACTGTTGCAATGATCATTTATGTTAATTAAATCATCTTCTAAAGTGATCAAAGTCAATTTCTCTCTCTCTATGATCTCTTGGTATAGTCATTATCTTATTTGACTGCTTAGTCGAGTATGAAATCGAGATCAATTTTTGGTTGAATACTTTATATCTTAAATAATTGATAGCCAATTGAGGGGGAGTCAAAGAAAAGGTAAAATGCTCAAAAGATGTGGAAAGAGTTACATCCCAATGAGGAGTGTGAAAACTACCACCACATGGAGGAAAGAGCTACCACCTCGGTCGTCCGAGTATTGTGT
The DNA here is from genome assembly GCA_029204045.2 of Tillandsia leiboldiana. Classification (NCBI taxonomy): domain Eukaryota; kingdom Viridiplantae; phylum Streptophyta; class Magnoliopsida; order Poales; family Bromeliaceae; genus Tillandsia; species Tillandsia leiboldiana. Next base: position 11,224 of record JAQNDB010004744.1, read on the forward strand.
GCAGCTACCACATGTATACCAAGCATGGTTGTTCAAATTTTTGATTAAGTAAAATGCATGTTGAAATACTTGACTCTGTCAAATTTCAAGGTTGGTATAAGGTGGGTTTTTAAAGAAAGATGCTCAAAGAGCCACTCTCTTCAACAGATTGTCTAGATACATTATCTACTATATTTGGGATTTCAAACATCTATTGATCTTTGTATTTCATTTTCTTTACTGAATTGATGATTTGATAAAGGCATTACTCATAAGATCAAGTTAGATGTAATTGAAGGTGTTCAACTTTAAGGGATTTAATTTTTGTAAATTTTCGTTTCATTTTTGGATATTATTGATAGATTTGGCATAATCTAATTCTTGTTGTATGAAACGATGATTTTTGTTTAAAGTTGATACACATTTGTGCTTACAATCTTTTTCTGGTTTTTCTTGAATTTCTCTGAAATTTTCTAAAGAAAAAGTTGGGGCCGATCCGGATCGGGCTAGATGATCCGGATCCCGAACGCAGGAATTCTTCTGCGGGCTGACGATCCGGATTGTATCTGCCGATCCGGATCCCGAACGCAGTTTCTCACTGCGGGTAGCCGATCCGGATCGCAGTTATGAACTGATCCGGATCGCGGCTAGGTTTTATAAAGAACGAAAGGGGTTTTGATTTCTTTACTCCAATCTTTTGTTCCAAAGTTTCCAGAGCCTCTCTCTCTAGATTTCATCCTTCCTGGAAGCTTTCAAACTCAAGTTCTTCAACTCCAAGTAAGTTTTATTGATCAAAATCTCGGTTTTTCACCGTTTTTCTCTTTTCCTCCTCAAACGTGATGAATTTCTTGGATCAACTTTGTTTGTGGATGGTTTTTGATCAAATTTCTTTTGAAATAAGAACTCTGGGTAGATTAGTTTTGATTATATGCTAGGTATTTTCCTGATTAACGGATTTTTAGGCTTCGATTTCTAAAATTTCGGTTTTAGGGCATATAATAGGAATTTTCGAAAATCATGCAATTGATCTATTTTTAAAAGTCCTTTTGCAAACTAATTTGATTCTTAGTCTCTCTACATGATTATGATTGTTTGGGTACAATTTTTCAAATTTTTGAAAATTAACAATTTTTCATGTGTTCTTGAGTGTTGCCACAGGATTTCTTTTCTCAAGAAACCAATAGCAATGGTGATCACTTGGATTGTTTTCCTACTTGCTGCTATGGTACATACGAGAGACACTGTCAAGCCCAAGAGGGCTAAGAAGGCTAAGAAAGCGAAGAAGACTAAGGATGATTCTGACACTGAATCAGAGACAGAATCAATTGACTAGGATGAACTGCAAGTTGAAGCAACAACTGTTCCCACTGCTTCAAAGGGAAAAGCGCCTGCGGAAACATCGAAGGCTCCGCCTACTGCTGCTGAAAAAGGGAAAGCTCCAATGGAAGAACTTCTGGGAAGACAAGAAGAAAAAGTGTTGCTCGCAAAAGAGGGAGTGCACAAGGAATCTCCATTGAGCAACCAGCTAATAGGCAAGCACCTCCACAAGACTTTATCAGCTCGGCTAGGATTAAGGAAAATGAAGAGGGAAGTGGAATTCAAATTGCTGAATCCCTCTCTTGAGCATACTCGGTACCTAGCGAACCCGCATGGACTGAAGACCAGCATGCATCATCTGCCTCTACAACTCGTCCAGCGACTTCCAAGAGAAACGCTCTAGAAGCTACTGTATTGGCCGCCATTCATCAGGACCAACGAAGACTTTCTGCTGAGCAAGAGAAATTGGGATTAGGACTCCGACAAATGGCTGCTGACCAAAAACAGATGAAGAAGAAATGTTCCAAATTATCGCGAATGCTGAAAGGAATCTGAACAAGATTGACGATACTAGCTCAGACAGTTCTGATTTGGCTTGATCTCTTATGCTCTAACTCTTATCGTTTCTTTTGCAGGTTTTTAAGTTTTTGTTCTTATTTAGTTCTCTGGAGTTTCTTTATTTTGCTCTCTTAACTCTCCTTAAATTTTTGTGTTTTTGGCTAATTTTGTGACAAAAAGGGGGAGAGAGTTAGAGAGAACTTTGAACAATGAATGATGAATATCAAGGTAAGTACTGAAATATCAAGGTAAGTATGATCTCAACTTCAACTTTGGTTTTCATCTTGTGATTGTTTGCATGTCTCGACTAACTATTCGACTAACTATTTGGGCATGTAATATAACTAACAAGTTGATGTTGGACTAACATTTTGTGACATTTGGTTTTTGATTGCATAGAAGATATGTTGGTTCTTAACCTTGATCAATTACATATCTTTATATATATAAGATGTTCACAAACATGTTCATGACATTTGGTTTTTGATTGCAAAAAGGATATGTTGGTGTTTTAACTATGATCTGTTTACATATCTGAATGTATAAATGTCATGGTAAGTATAATGAGTATAAACTTCATCTCTGTTGTGGTTTTTGAATGCTAAAATTCTTGAGGTATCTAACGATTTCTTTTGTCAAGAATGATTTCTTTTTGCAGAGAGTACAGATGTCTAAGTCTAGAGTCTGTTTTAGGAGTTTAACTCATGTATTGTATTTTGGATCTCCATTGTAAATTTTTGTTGTATGGTGATAGCAACAAAAATATCTTTTTGAATTTTCTTTAGTGGATCTGTGTTTTGTCACGAAACCGCCAAAGGGGGAGATTGTTACGGAATTTGAGTTGGCGTAGTTTCGTGAAAGTCTCAAGTCTTGAAGATTGAAGGTGAAGAAAGTTGGATCATTTAACTCAATCTCAAGAAAGAAGAATTCAAAAGGATCAGGTATGTTTAACTAAGATTTTGTGTGATCCGAATACTTCTTGTAGTGTAGAAACACTTGGAAGAATCTTTCATTGCATAAAAATCAAAAACTGGACTTGGGACATGTTCAGGATCCGGATCAGGTTGTTCGATCCGGATCCCGAAGGTGGTTCGTTCATACACCAGTTCAATCCGGATCGTAGTCTCTTGATCCGGATCCCGAACGTTGAGTTTACCATCTTCCTTGAACGATCCGGATCAGGCTTCGCAATCCGGATCCCGAACGTTGATGTTTGGTGAACTGTATGAACGATCCGGATCAAGCACTTCGATCCGGATCCCGAACCTTCGTTTTTCTGGAATTGGCTGACTCGTTATGACGATCCGGATCACAGCTAAGACGATCCGGATCGCCGTCCGTAAAATCTCCAGAAATGTTAGGTTTTTGATTCTTATCTCCTTCCTAGGGTTTCTAACCTATAAATAGACCCTATGACTCTTTTTCTAGGGTCAATCCAAAAGAGCCGAAATAACATTAGCCGTCATTTTCATATATACGGCTCTAGATCCACATATAGAGAAGAAAGGAAATCATTAGAGAATACTCTATGTTTCTTCATCTATATTGATTAGTTTGATTCTAGGTTTTCATACTCACATCTTGAGTTGAATCAAACTAATGAATACTTAGATGGTATTTCCGATCTATCTTTGATCTAAGTATTCGGCGGATCATCACCACCCAAAACAACGATTTACCCCAAAAATCGGCGCGTGGATTCGCGTGTCCTTGTGGATTCAAGGTTCAACCGCTCTCGTGGATTCGGAGCGAGGCACGTTCGTGGATTCGAAGGGTGCTATTGGGTGAAGACCGTGGATTCGGTCGGACGTCGTGGATTCGACGTTGGACGCCGTGGATTCGGCGTTGGGCGCAGATCGTGGATTCGAGAAGCGTCGCGGAGCGAGCGGAGAAGATCCTCTAGGAGCGTATGGAAAAGGTTGAGTCGTAAGTGTGTACGGTAAATCACCTTGTACGTGTTTTAATTCTAGTGGATTTCTGCCGTGTTATCGGTCCCGTGGTTTTTTACTCCGGTGATGGAGTTTTCCACGTAAAAATCTTGCGTATTATTTTTATTTCCGCATTGGGTTTTTATCGCAACGATTTTTTGAGTGTTTATGCGTTTACACCTATTCACCCCCCTCTAGGTGTTTTTTTCCCCTATTTAGATCCTTATTACATATAACCCAACAAAAGTAGATGAAGCCTTCCATTTTACATCTCATAAATCTACCCCTGATATGTTTCTAGATGATGATACTCCTGTAAATGCATCTTCTCATAATAACTCTTTGATAAAGTTGATGCATCTAATGGTTCTTCTAGTCTATCTGATATGCAGGAATCATCACATGTACCTCCGAGTACTCCGTTACCTCAAACGCTACGGATCTCCAAGGATCATCCTGAATCGAACATTATTGGAGACCCACAAGAAGGAGTCAGGACTCGGAGACAGTTGGTTTGTGGAGTCGCATGTTACGTCTCCATGGTAGAACCAAAGAACGTTGATGAAGCTCTTCAGGATGACTACTGGATTGAAGCAATGCAGGAAGAGCTCCATCAGTTCGAAAGAAACAAAGTCTGGGAACTAACGAAGCCACCGAAGCAACACAATGTGATTGGTACTAAATGGATTTTCAAGAATAAGAAAAACGAGGATGGTACCATCATCAGGAACAAAGCACGCCTAGTTGCTCAGGGCTATTCACAAATAGAAGGAATAGACTTTGATGAGACGTTCGCCCCAGTAGCTCGACTCGAGTCGATTCGTATACTGTTAGCAATTGCTTGTCATTTTAAAATCAAACTCTTTCAAATGGACGTTAAGAGCGCGTTTTTAAATGGGTTTTTAAACGAGGAAGTTTATGTGGCTCAACCGAAAGGTTTTGTAGACTATAAACAACCTAACCATGTTTTTCGTTTGAAAAGGCTCTTTACGGTCTAAAACAAGCACCGCGAGCGTGGTACGAAAGGTTAACAAAGCACCTATTGGAAAAGGGCTATACTCGAGGGGGAGCAGACCGGACTCTCTTTGTGAAGCATTATCAGGATAATTTCATTGTAGCACAAATCTATGTCGATGACATTGTATTTGGTGCAACGAGAGACAATGATGCTTCTAAATTCGCGGAAACCATGGAAAGCGAATTTGAGATGTCTATGATGGGCGAACTGACATACTTTCTTGGATTGCAAGTGAAACAAAATGATGAAGGCATCCATTTGTGCCAATCCAAGTATGCAAGGGAGTTGGTGAAGAAATTCGATTAGAAAACTCTAAAGATTTTCCGACTCCAATGGGAACTAGCAATAAGGGATTAGGAAGTGAATCTCTTAGTGAAAGTGTAGACGAGAAGCTTTATCGCAGCATGATTGGAAGTCTACTCTACCTCACGGCTAGTCCGGATATATCCTTTAGTGTTGGGATCTGCGCGAGATATCAATCAGCACCAAAGGAGGTTCACCTGAAAGCGGTGAAAAGGATCATCCGGTACGTCAAAGGAACACTGAACTTCGGAATTTGGTATCCTATGGGAACAACTCTTGATATTATAGGATATTCAGATGCCGATTGGGCAGGATCTGTGATGATCGGAAAAGTACGAGTGGTGCATGTTTTTATCTTGGCCATTGCCTTGTTGCATGGCATAGTAAAAAGCAAAACTGCATAGCACTCTCGACTGCCGAAGCGGAATATATTCAGCGGGTAGTTGTTCAACTCAACTCATTTGGATGAAAAGCATGTTGAGCGACTTCCGAATTTCAGCAACTTCGGTAACTATTCTTTGTGACAACACAAGTGCTATAAATATTTCTAAAAACCCTGTGTTGCACTCGAGAACAAAACACATTGAACTTAGATATCATTTTCTAAGAGAGCTAGTTGAATCAAATATTCTTCAAATTTCCTATATTTCAACTGAGGATCAATTAGCTGACATTTTAACAAAACCTTTGGATCAAAAACGGTTTATTCATTTACGTAAAGCAATTGGAATGCTTTCTTTGAAATAACACTTTTTGAAATCATTGCTTAGGTTAGGTTTTGTTTTGTGTTTTTGTTCCTTATCTATGTTTGTACATAGAACATTAATTGAGCATATGTAATTGACTTTACTTGCATCCTTTCATATATTTTGAAATTTATTATGCTTTAGATATCATAATAATTCATTTGATGCAATGATCATTTATGTCAATTAAGTTATCTTTAATTGATCAAAGTCAATTTCTCTCTCATATGATCTCTTGGTATAGTTTTTATCATATTTGAAAATTGAGTTAAGTATGAAACTCGAGATCAATTTTGGTTGAATACCTTATATCTTAAATAATTGATAACCAATTGAGGGGGAGTTTGTTAAAATATTTATGCTCATAAGATGTGGAAAGAGTTACATCCCATTGAGGAGTGTGAAAACTACCACCACATGGAGGAAAGAGCTACCACCTCGGTCGTCCGAGTACTGTGTGCAGCTACCACATGTATACCAAGCATGGTTTTTCAAGTTGATAAGATAAAATGCTTTTTGGAATACTTGACTCTGTCAAATTCCAAGGTTGGTATAAGGTGGGGATTTTATTGAAAGATGCTCAAAGAGCCACTCCTTACAATAAATTGATTAGATATATTATCTAACATATTTGGGATTTCAAACATCTATTGATCTTGGTACTTCATTTTCTTTACTATGTTAATGATTTGATAAACGCATTACTCATAAGATCAAGTTAGATGTGATTGAACTTGTTCAACTTTAAAGGTTTTAATTTTTATAAATTTTCATTTCATTACTTGGATATTATTGATAGATTTTGCATAATCTATTTCTTTTGATGTGAAATGATGATTTTTGTTTAAAGTTGACATGCAAAAGTGCTTACATACTTTTTCTGGATTTTCTGGAATTTTTCTAAATTTTTCTGAAGAAAAAGTTTGGAGCCGATCCGGACGGAACATCCGTTCCGGATCCCGAACGCAGAAATTTCTGCGGGTAGCCGTTCCGGACTGGATTCATGAGGCAGTCCGGACCGCGGCTAGGGTTTTATAAGAAACAAAAGGGATTTGATTTCTTTTTACAACAATCTTTTGTTTCCAAGTCTCCAGAGCTTCTCTCTCTAGAAATCATCCAATTTGGAGCCTTTCCAACTAGAGTTTTTCGAATCAAAGTGAGTTTTCATGATCAAAACTTCGGTATTTCACAGTTTTTCTCTATTTTGCTCAAAACGTGGATGAAATCATGTAACTTTTTCGTTTGAGATTGGTTTTTGATCAAATTTCTTTTGAAATAAGAACTCTGTGTAGATAGTTTTGTTTATATGCTTGTTACTCTCTTGATTAACGGATTTTTAGGCTTCGATTTCTGAAAATTCGGTTTTAGGGCATATAATAGGAATTTTTGAAAATCATGGGATTGATCTATTTTTAAAATTCTTTTGCAAAACTAATTTGATTCCTAGTCTCTCTACATGATAATGATTGTTTAGGTATAAATTTTCAAATTTTTGAAAATAAATAATTTTCGTCTTCTTGAGTTGTTGCTCGCAGGACCTTCTCATTCACAAGAAGTAGCAGAGATGGTATTCACTTTGATAATCGTTCTTCTGACTGCTATGGTTCACACTAGAACAACAAACAAGCCTAAGAGGGCTAAGAAGACCAAGAAAGCTCAGAATGATTCAGAGACGGAATCTGAGACTGAATCTATTGATTGGGATGAGCTGTTGGTAGAAGCGACTGCTACTACTGCTTCAAAAGGGAAAGCTCCTGCTGCATCCTCAAAGGCCTCCGCCAACCGCTGCAGAAAAGGGCAAAGCTCCAATGGAAGAAACTCCTCTTAAAATAAAAAGAAAGGGCATTGCACGCAAAAGAGGGAGTACTCGAGGAATATCCATTGAGGAGCCACTAGCAAGCCAACCTCTCCTCAAGACTTTATAAGCTCGGAAGAATCAAGGACTTCGAAAAGAGGGAATGCATTGGTGAAAGACATGTCAATGTCAAAGCTCTGAAGGAGCGATCTACACTTTTTGGCACTCTTTTTGACCATGCGGGACTTGCCCCCATTTGTCATTCCCTGAGTCTACTGGATATTGTCTTCACTCAGTGAGGATGTTTTATCAGAATGCATCAAGGTTGGTTGATCTAGAGGACGGACAAAGAGAATTTCTAACAATGGTTAGAAATGTTAAGATTAAAGTCACACCTCAATTGATTGGAGAGGTGTTAGGGATGAAGGCCGGGTTGAAGGAGCACATTACTTGAAAGGTCAACTTTCTCCACAACCTCATGGAGAGTGGTTGTGGATGGAATTTGTCTTCCAGATACTCAGTCGACGGGGAACTCAGTCTTTTCAAAAGAACTTCGACCGGAGTATCGCTACTTGAATTTTATTGTTTGCTACAACATTCTTCCTAACATGCAAACAAAAATTCTTAGATGGGATAGGATGTTATTTCTTTATCTTATTGGAAACCCCACAGCAGCTATGGGATCAAACTTAAACATTCCTTATCTCATCTGGTCGAGGATGGCGTGGTATGTGGAACATGCCCATCCTACAGAGCGACTTCCCTTCCCAATAATAATTATGCGAATTTTGAAGAAATTCAAAGTCGATATTTCATCATCGGCTTACATGCATAGTTAGGGAACCATCAACGATACAACTATCGTAAAGTCCCTCTCAACAAAACAAGATGAGCCTCCTTCACCTCCTCGCAGACGCAGACCCTCAACATCAACAGCAACAGCAAAAACAGCAGCTACAGCTTCAGTACCACCAGCAGCAGCACAACCTGCACCTCCTTCAACTTCAGAGGATGATGCTCAGTTACCTCTATTTATAGAGAGCAACAACGACTTTCCTCTGAACAGGAACGCATGTCGAATGAATTTATTGAAATGAAGGAAGAAATACGAGAAGTCAAAAAGGAACAGGCATCCATGAACAAGCGCATAAAGAAAATTTTCCAAAAACTCGGATGCATTAGTTCGGAGGATTCTGAGTAATCTTTATTTTTTCTAACTTTCTTTTGCAGGTATTTAGTCTTAGTTCCTACATTTTTTCTTTGAACTTTTACCTCTCCTTAATTTTATAATTTTGGCTACTTTAGTGACAAAAAGGGGGAGAGAGATATGAACAATTGGAACAATGGTTACAATGGTTTGTGAGAACTTTGAACTTTGAACTCTGGAAGGTAAGTATCAAAGCAACTTTGGTTTTGTATTGTGATTGCATGCATGCCTCGACTAACTATTTGACTAACTATTTGGGCATGTATTATTACTAACAAGTTGTTTGATTACTAACAAATTTATGACATTTGGATTTTATTGCTTAGAAGATATGTCTATTTCTGATTATGATCTTAATACATATCTGAGTTCATAAATGTCATGGTGAGTATAAACTCTATCTCTGTTTGGTTTTTGAATGTTAACATTCTTGAGGTATCTAACGATTTTGTTTTGTCAAGAATTAATTCTATTGCAGAGAGTAGAGATGTCTAAATCTAGAGTCTGTTTTAGGAGTTTATCTCATGTATTTGTTTTATTTGGATCTCAAATGTAAATTTTTATTGTATGGTGATAGCAACAAAATATCTTTTTGAATTTTCTTAAGTGGATTTTTGTTTTGTCACGAAACCGCCAAAGGGGGAGATTGTTAAGGAATTTGTTTTGGCGTATTTCGTGAAATGGTTAAGTCTTGAAGATTGAAGATGAAGAAGTTTGGATCATATACCTCAATCTCAAGAAAGAAGAATTCAAAAGGATCAGGTACGTTTAACTAAATAATTTTGGTGATCCGAATATTCTTATAGTGTAGAAACACTTGGATGGATTTTTAATCGCATAAAAATCAAAAACTGGACATGTTATATGTTCAGGATCCGGACAGGTAACTACAGTCCGGACCCCGAACATAGGGTAGTTCATGCGCAAATCCAGTCCGGAACACATCGGTTCAGTCCGGACCCCGAACGTGGATTTTGCAGAAACTGCATGAACAGTCCGGACCGTGGATCTTCAGTCCGGACCCCGAACGTGTGTTTTTCTGGAAATAGTCTGTTTAGCTACGATAGTCCGGACCGCAGTATTCCAGTCCGGACCGTCGTCCTGAAAAATTCCAGATAATGTTAGTTTTTTTATTCTTATCCTCTTCCAATGGTTTCTAACCTATAAATAAACCTACGATTCATTTTTTAGGGTAATCCAACAAATCCGAAATAAGTTTTATCTCTAGGAAATGAATGAGAAAAATTAACGGAGATAAACTTATTAATCCACATATAGAGAAGAAAGGAAATAACTAGATTTAATTCTATGTTTCTTCATCTATATTAATTAATTTGATTCTAGATTTTCATACTCAGAATTTGAGTAGAATCAAATAATGAATACTTAGATGGTATTTCCGATCTATCTTTGATCTAAGTATTCGGCGGATCATCACCACCCAAAAACAACGATTTTCCCAAATCGGCGCGTGGACCGCGTGGCCTTGTGGATTCAAGGTGCTACCGCTCTCGTGGATTCGGAGCGAGGTACGTTCGTGGATCGAGACGTACTACTGGGTGAAGACCGTGGATTCGGTCAGACGTCGTGGACTCGACGTTGGACGCCGTGGATTCGGCGTTGGACGCAAATCGTGGATTCGAGGCGCGTTGCGGAGCGAGCGGAGAAGATCAACTCGGAGCGTATGGAAAAGGAGAGTCGTCTGTGAGTACGTTATATCACCTTGTACGTGTTTAATCTTAGTTGATTTCACCGTGTTATCGGTCCCGTGGTTTTTTACTCCTGGTTTGGAGTTTTCCACGTAAAAATCTTGCGTGTTATTTTTATTTCCGCATTGGGTTTTTACGCCAAAGATTTTTGAGTGTTTATCGTTTACACTATTCACCCCCCTCTAGGTGGTTTTTCCCCTATTTAGATCCTTATTATAGAGGTGACCCAACAACATAATATATATATATATAAAAATTATACTATATATATATATCAGAATATATATAATAATATAATATAGAGAGAGAGGAGAGAGAGACGCGAGGAGAGCGAGAGGAGAATTAGGTTGAATTACTATAGATATGTACTAAGTCATTGGTTGCTATCAATTTTTTTAGCCAGTGGATTAAGAAATATGCGGTTACATGATCGTGGTCACTAGGGTTTCGTGGCTAGTGGTTGGAATAGTAAAAATTTTAGGGACCTGTCCACGCCGAGTCCAAAAACAGTGTTAAATTTTTTTTTTAAAATAAGAGTTGCAAAACACCCAGGGCAATGACAGACCGCCACAGTATATAGAAGAGTCCATATACCCAATGGAATTGAGCCTTTTCTTATATGCACGCTAGCTTGGCAACAATCATCAGAGTTACTAACTACGTACAACTACATGCAAAAGTT
>JAQNDB010004745.1:0-22464 GCA_029204045.2 Tillandsia leiboldiana
TCTAAAATAGGGGATAAAAAAACATTAGAGAGGGGAGTTGAATAATGTCAACAAAAAAAACACTCAAAATCTTTGCGATATAAAACCCCAATGCGGGAAAAAATGAGTAACCACGCAGAGATTTACGTGGAAAACTCCTAACCGAAGTATAAAAACCACGGGACCGATAACACGGGTGAAATCCACTAGAATTAAACACGTACAAGGTGATATACCGTACTCAACAGACGATCAACCTTTTCCATACGCTCCTAGTGATCTTCTCCGCGCGCTCCACGACGCTTCTCGAATCCACGATCTGCGTCCAACGCCGAATCCACAGGCGTCCAACGTCGAGTCCACGACGTCCGACCGAATCCACGGTCTTCACCCAGTAGCACGCTTCGAATCCACGAACGTACCTCGCTCGAGATCCACGAGACGGGTTGCACCTTGAATCCACACAGGCCACGCGAGTCCACGCGCCGATTTTGGGGTAAATCGTTGTTTTTTGGGTGGTGATGATCCGCCGAATACTTAGATTAGAAATAGATCGAAAATACCATCTAAGTATTCATTGATTTGATTCTACTCAAAATGTGAGTATGAAAACCTAGAATCAAATCAATCAATATAGATGAAGAAACATAAGATAAATCTATGATTTCCTTTCTTCTCTATATGTGGATCTAGGCCGTATAAAAGATGACGGATTTTTTTTATGGCTTTTTTGGATTAGTGGATTAACCCTAGAAAAAGAATCATAGGGTCTATTTATAGGTTAGAAACCCTTGGAAAAGATAAGGATCAAAAACTATCCTTTTCTGGAATTTTACATGACGACGATCCGGATCGGAGATCGGCGATCCGGATTGCAGTAGCGAGAAAAACAGATTCCAGAAAAACGAAGGTTCGGGATCCGGATCGAAGTGCTTGATCCGGATCGTTCATACAGTTCACCAAACATCAACGTTCGGGATCCGGATTGCAAAGCCTGATCCGGATCGTTCAAATAAAATGGTAAACCCAGTGTTCGGGATCCGGATCAAGGAAGCTACGATCCGGATTGAACTGGTGTATGAACGAACCACCTTCGGGATCCGGATTGCAAAGCTGATCCGGATCCTGAACATGTCCCATGTCCAGTTTTTGATATTTATGCAATTACAAGTTCATCCAAGTGTTTCTACACTATAAGAAGTATTCGGATCACCAAAGATATTAAGTTAAACATACCTGATCCTTTTGAATTCTTCTTTCTTGAGATTGAGTTATATGATCCAACCTTCTTTACCTTCAATCTTCAAGACTTAACGAATTCACGAAATACGCCAACTTAAATTCCGTAACAATCTCCCCCTTTGGCGGTTTCGTGACAAAACATAGATCCACTCAAGAAAATTCAAAAAGATATTTTTGTTGCTATCACCATACAACAAAAATTTACAATGGAGATCCAAAATAAAATACATGAGTTAAACTCCTAAACAGACTCTAGACTTAGACATCTGTACTCTCTGCAAAAGAAATCATTCTTGACAAAAGAAATCGTTAGATACCTCAAGAATTTTATATCATTCAAAAACCACATACAGAGATGAAGTTTATACTCATTTATACTTACCATGACATTTATACATTCAGATATGTAATTTGATCATAGTTAAAACACCAACATATCTTCTATGCAATCAAAAACCAAATGTCATGTTAGTGAACATCAACTTGTTAGTTATATTACATGCCCAAATAGTTAGTCGAATAGTTAGTCGAGGCATGCATTCAAACATAAATGAAAACCGAAAGTTGAAGTTCTACTTACCTTCAAGTTTCTCACAAACATTGTATCATTGTATCATTGTTTATACTTCTCTCTCCCCCTTTTGTCACAAAAATTAGCCAAAAATTACCAAAATGGAGAGAATAGTTAACTGTTCAAGTACCAAAAGTTTGAGAACTAAAAACTAAAAACTAAAACTTAAAAACCTGCACACGAAAAGATTAAAAATCCGCATAAGAAAAAGAATTAGAAGGATACGGATTATTCAGACTCATCCGAACTGATACAGCCGAGAATTTGGAAGATTTTCTTTAATCGTTTGTTCATTGATGACTGATTCTTGTTGACCTTCTTTATTTCTTCCTTTACCTCAATAAGTTCATTTGATATACGTTCTTGCTCGTTTGAGAGCCTTTGCTGTTCTTTATAGATTGAGGTAACTGATGCATCATCATCAGAAGTTGATGGAGGTGCTCGTTGTGCTGCATGTGCTGGTTGGACTGAGGGGTTGCTGCCGGTGCAGAGGTTGTTGCTTGTTGTTGTTGTGCTCATTGTCGGTGAGGAGGTAATATGGGCTCACCTTGCTTTGTCGAGAGAGACTTTACAATCGTTGTTTCATTGATCGTTCCTAGACTGTGCATGTAGGAACTCGCACTTGTGTCAGCTTTAAATTTCGAAGAATGCGCATGATGATTGTCACGCCCCGGGGTCGAAACTGCGACCCGGGCTCGCCAACAGATCCGCCGTCTGTACGGAAACTGCCGTACGGACGAAGCGTCTAACCTGCAGAAAGAATCAATTACAGTATACAGATATCAGAGCGGAAAGTAAACTACTAAAAACTGAAGCCCAAACACTGTACAACTGAAAATAATACAATATCCATCTCCCAAATACGATCGTATACAAAGTCCTCTGATATAAAACTCAAAAGGGAGGTATCTCCAATAAATACATCAGTGTACAGACTCTCGATACAAGAATATCCTCACTACAACAGTCTCTCAAACTGTAAAATAAAGTACAACTCTATACCTCACAACAAAGGTCTCTCAACAGAGGAAAAAGAAGTAAACTAATCTACTGAAACTCTCCTCTGAAGGGGTACCGCTACACTCCAACGATGGGTAGGGAACTAGCTCGCGACTCCCTCGCCTCGGTCAGAAGGATCAGCAACTGGAGCAACAGGAACAGGAGAAGAAGTTCCTGGGGAAAAAGACACCACTACGGGTGTGAGAACTACTTGCCACAGTAGTTCTCAGTGGGTGCCGTCAACAAGCCCAACGGTCGCCCACTAAGTCTACTAGAGGTAAAAGATAACAGTGCAATGAAATCTGAACAAGAAAAGCTGGAGCTACTCTACAGCTACCATACCTCTATCTAGATACTCAAAAAGTGGAACAGATGAAAGTAAAAGAGACCACTCGCACCCAAGGTGCTCAATAGACCCAATCGAACTGACTGCCTCATAGGGTCCAGTCAAGCCTGCGCCTGTCGACTAGGAACGCGCCTGCCCACTACCACACGTCCCCATGAGGACGGGATTTACGTGGGGCGTCCTGCCCGACTAACTCACCCCTCGCGCAAAACTGCCTCAACAGGCCCATCGTATCCACAGCGGCATCTCAGGGACGCGACTCTAACTGAGGAAAACGGCGCGGCATAGAGTATCACAAATTGGCATAAGCAGGCTATAGCCAAAACCACGCTCACTCCAGAACGGTAGGGCTCAAGATCCCCAAATATCTCGCACAACAGTCGGAGCACTCTCGACGACTAAGCTGATCGTCTAACACGAAACACGAGACACTAGCCTCTCCAACAGCTCGCAGCACAAGGCACCCTGGCTGGAGGTACTCCACAGCCAGGAACGACCCACAACTCAAGCTAACAATACTGGTCGGATAACACTCAACGACCTGGGATCACTGTTAAGCCCAACGGTCCCCAACAACACTGGCCGGAAGATACTCGACGGCCCGGGGCTACCGCCTGCTCAACGGCTCCCTCCCACGACAGCGCAACAGGGATACTAGACCTCCCGGGACTACCGTTTACCCAAACGGCTCCCGGCACAGATAAGCAACCCGCTACAACTACCAGACTCCACTCTGCTCCCAAGCACGAGTGCAAACGCATCCCACACTAAAAGAAAATCCCGACCTCTCGGCCCACTACCCGGGCGAGGATAACACTATGTCCAGGGATAGCAAAACAGTGTGGGTGTCTAATCATAATTAACCCTAGCCCAAGTGAGGGTTTTCTACTGGTCTGGTTACACATGCAACATATGACGGGGGTGCTAGGTCAAGTTCCAAGATAAAACATTAACAGATAATAAAGGGATAACCATTCCAACAATCTAGCATGCTACACAAGGAAATAAACTATCATGCATAGTCCTACATCAATAGAATTAATGTACATTCCATAAAACTTGGAGATAAGGCCACCCACCTCGATTTGCCACCAATTGCTCGTAGACACTTGCAATTGGCCTCCACGCGATTCGCACGCAAAACGGAGTCCGCACGCAAAACGGTGCACGGTGCCGGAGTCCGCACGCAAAACATTGCACGGTGCCCAACACAGAAAAGAGCAAGAGGGTCAATTACAGTCTAAAAGAATGCTCCAAAAATTGTACAAAAAGACAGAAAACCAACACACGGAACCAACCCGTTTGCGCCGCCGTCGTCGAAACGCTTCGCCGGGCGACCTCGCACGCAAAACGAGGTCCACGACGTGCCGCCGCACCTCACGCAACCTCCTCCCTCACTCCCTCTCGCTCTCGGGTGCAGAAGAAAGAAAGAAGGGAAGAAGGTGGCTTGCGGGGAGGAGAAGAAGAAGAAAAAGAGGGAGAGGGGAAAGGTGGTCCACGGCCCGCGGTTCACGGTGCACCCGCCGGTCCCAGCACTCACTCGGGTGCACCGGGACCATGCAACGAAGCAGCGGCCACGTGGCCGCGCCCCTACGCGCCACGCGGCCGCGCTGCCTGCACACAGGCGCGTGACACGCGCCCGTGACACGGGCAGCGCCCACCGCGCCCGTGACCCGGGGGCCGCCAGTGGGAGCCCGCCCACGTGGCGGCCCCCCACGTGCCCCCCGCAGGCGGGTGCGCTTCCCAGCGCGCCCACGCGCGTTTTGACACGCGGCCTCCTCGGGGTCCGTGCCGCGCAGGCCCGGTTTGCATGCCGCGACGCCTCGATTTGCGTGCTGCTTCGCCTCGAAAAGCGCGCACGCCTACCGGGCTCCAAATCCAACAAATAAATAGTCCATTCCTAGCGATTTCACGCGCTGAATCCAAAAACGATGTCCATTTCCCAAATTCCCATCCGAAAATTACGGAGTGCCCCCGGATAGCCCACTCGATCCGATTTTCGCGCCGGGTCCATTTTAAAGTCCGATTTGCCAATTCCAACTCTAAAAATTCCCGAAGGCGACCGGAGAGGTAAACTCTTATCCAAACTTCGCCCGGAGTCCAATTTTGACATCTGAATCGCGCGAAACCACTTCCAAACACCCGACGGGTCCTCCAATGATGCAACTAAAACCCAAATTGCACCACAAATCTAATTCTCGGGCCCGACACGCGCACAAGCATCCCAAAGGCCACTAAAAGCTGCTCAACAACCAGCAAGCCCTACGCGGGAGATTCCGGGACCTCACACCCTCCCCCACTAAAAGAAAGTTTCGTCCTCGAAACTAGATCAAGCCCATCAGGAGTTAAGAATACCACGGCTAGGTATCTAACAATATGCCTCCAGCTCCCTAAACCCCACTCTCTCCTCGTGATTACCCCGCAACAACAACAACAAGTACGGTATGACCCGATGTGCAATTCTCTCATCTCTCGAGCCAGAAATTGCAACGGGCGTCCCTTGTACTCCAATAATCACATATCTCAAGGGGCAAGTCAATCACGGCGAGGAAACATCACATCACTACTGAGCTGAGACGTGAAAAACTAAAGGGCTCCACTAAAAGGCTGGGGGAAACTGGAATAACCACAAGTGTAACACGCACCAAACCACAACATGGTGCCAACCTCAACAAGACGACCCGAGCATACCCGCATATTAATCCAATAAGGAAGGGAATCCAATACGCTGGGGTCTCACTCGGTTACCTCCCGATCCGAAACCACTCGAGTGGACAACTCAACTGCAGGCTACCCTCAAAAGGGATCCACAAGAGACACAATCTCGTGCCACAGTTGGTCGCTCAAATGCTATCATAACCCCAACGGACCCCGGGAAGAAGTCGAATCCCTTAACTAATAAAGAACACCCTGACGGAAACCAAACTGTTGGTGAACGGGACTGAAAACTGGCCCACAAGTCGATCATAAAGCTGATGCCCAAACTCGCGGTCGAAGTCCGAAACATCCATAAAACTCTCACCGTTGTGTACCTACAACGTGGCATCACTGCCGTGCACCAACGGCGTGGCATCACTGTCGTGCACCAACGGCGTGGCATCACCTGCCGTGCACCAACGGCGTGGCATCACCACCGTGTATATCAACGGTGTGCATCATCACCGTGTATCAACGGTGTGGCATTACCACCGTGTATCAACGGCGTGGCATCACCACGTGTATCAACGGTGTGGCATCACCACCGTGTATCAACGGTGTGGCATCATCACCGTGTATCAACGGTGTGGCATCACCACCGTGTATCAACGGTGTGGTATCACTCAAGCATCAAGGCCTCTGATCCTCACAGTACTATACCCAACACTACCTCGAAATCCCGGAGCTGAGGCAAGAGCCAAAAGATCAACAGGCAAAAACCACGGCCCCAACTGCACTGGGCAGGACCAATAACACGCATCTATGTGCAACACTGTGATCAGGTATCTGAACCTCACGAGCACAAGCTAAGGGTCCTATCTCTAGCCCATCCAACAAGCAAATGCCTACAGAAGAAATGAATGCGATGCTCCGGTAACAAATAACGCTCAAGTGCGTGAAGGGGAGATAAGATTAGTATCTGCCACCACGTGGCTAGCTGCCCCCGAATCCTATCCTATGCGACATAGACGCTCTCGCTCGGGGTGGTCGTTCGTCGGACTGCCGCGAAGAAGTGGCCCTAACTATATGGCCATAACCTGTCGAAGCTCCGCCTGTCTGGAAGAGCGGAGGAGGAGGAACCGAAGCTGCCCCAGCGACTGATGACCCCACTTTAGGACAAGACCATGATATGTGCCCTGCCTGTGGTCACACTGCGGCGCAAAATGCCGCCCACCACCGAGGACACAGTCGTCCCGCTGCTGCTGCTGATACACCGGCTGTGGAGAACCTCCTGGGTCTCTGTCTCCTCTGAGACTCACGACCCTCAGACTGGAATCGTGGCGGCCCCGGCGGTCTCGATCTACTCGACTGTCTAAACTCAGGCGGCACTTGATGCCTCTCCCCGGAGCTGGTCCCTGGCGCTCCGTCTATCTCTGACATGATCACTGATCCTCGGTCAATCCGCTAAGCATGCTCAATCGCTGCATCTAACGTCGGCACCCGCCGAGAATACATCAAGTGATAGATATTCCGATGCAGTCCTTTCTCAACTAGCTCAACCTCCTGGGCCTCATCCAGGCGACATGGGGTACGCGGCTGAACAATCGCAAAGCTCGCGAACATACTCCAAAAGAGGTCGACTCCCCTGCTGCAGGAGTCTAAGATCCCCTTCCATTTCTGGTTACACTGTCAGGAAAGAAGGACCTGAGCAGCAAAGCACGAAACTGGTTCCAAGTCAACAACTGCGCTCCAGGTAGCCCCACAGGACGAACTCGACGCCACCAAATCTCGGCGTCCTGTCAGACCATCTCAATCTCGCTAAAGCAACCACCTGATAACTCGACCAGGGCATATACCCACCTAGTAACTCGGCCAGCGGTATGTACCCATCTGGTAGCTCGGCCAGTGGAAAGTATCCTCCTGGTAACTCGGCCAGGGCATGTGCCCACCTGGTAACTCTGCCAGGGGCATGTGCCCACCTGGTAACTCGACCAGTGGCAGTGTATCCATCTGGTAGCTCGGCCAGTGGAAAGTATCCTCCTGGTAACTCGGCCAGGGCATGTGCCCACCTGGTAACTCTGCCAGGGGCATGTGCCCACCTGGTAACTCAACCAGGGGTAGTGTATCCATCTGGTAGCTCGGCCAGTGGAAAGTATCCTCCTGGTAACTCGGCCAGGGCATGTGCCCACCTGGTAACCTCTGCCAGGGGCATGTGCCCACCTGGTAACTCGACCAGGGGCTGTGTATCCATCTGGTAGCTCGGGCCAGTGGAAAGTTCCTCCTGGTAACATCGGCCAGGGCAGGTGCCCACCTGGTAACTCTGCCAGGGGCATGTGCCCACCTGGTAACTCAGCCAGGGGGCAATGTATCCATCTGGTAGCTCGGCCAGTGAAAGTGTCCTCCTGGTAACTCAGCCAGGGCAAATGCCCTCCTGGTAACTCAGCCAGGGAAAAATGCCCTCCTGTAACTCAGCCAGGGAAAAATGCCCTCCTGGTAACTCAGCAAGGGAAAAATGCCCTCCTGGTAACTCAGCCAGGGAAAAATGCCCTCCTGATAACTCAGCCAGGGAAAAAATGCCCTCCTGGTAACTCAGCCAGGGAAAATGGCCCTTCTGTAACTCGCCAGGGAAAAATGCCCTCCTGGTAACTCAGCCAGGGAAAATGCCCTCCTGGTAACTCAGCCAGAGAAAAATACCCTCCTGGTAACTCAGCCAGGGAAAAATACCCTCCTGGTAACTCAGCTTGGGAAAATGCCCTCCTGGTAACTCAGCCAGGGAAAATGCCCTCCTGGTAACTCAGCCAGGGAAAAATACCCTCCTGGTAACTCAGCCAGGGAAAAATACCCTCCTGGTAACTCAGCCAGGGAAAATGCCGTCCTGGTAACTCAGCCAGGGAAAAATACCCACACAGCTGGGACCGCCGTCACTCCAAATGGCTCCCAAAATAACACCCCAGTCGTAGGCGAGAAGAACCGACTGACGCGGCAAAAATCCGAAAATCCCGATAGACCGGTGCCTAGAACCCCAATCAAACAAGAACAGATTCTAGGCTCTTCTAGGCTCAGCCTATCGAAGTTTTCGATCCTGGGACCTGTGGGTTATGGGCCCACCACGCTTCCGCTGCGCGACTCTGATAGTTCAGCCTCCCGCTGTGGGGTATTCATCAGGTAAGGGGTGTGTCCTCTTCACAACACGACGTCTTCGGGGTATCGCAATCCGCTGCACATAAACAAACGTCAGGACACAACAACCATACTACCCAATCCAGCGAAAGTCTAAGACATGTCATCCATTCCAAAGTATTATGTTGTCGGCAGCCAACATAATCGCTTAGGAATATAAACATGCCAAACACTCATCCCGTCTCTTGGGAGAGGTAAAACTCAATCAGGACTCTCGCTAAAAGTCACGACTCTCACGTAGTCATCCTAATATCCAACCACAAGCCTAGGGTTTCTAAGTCCACCACGACCTACAACCTAGGCTCTGATACCACTCTAATCTGTCACGCCCCGGGGTCGAAACTGCGACCCGGGCTCGCCAACAGATCCGCCGTCTGTACGGAAACTGCCGTACGGACGAAGCGTCTAACCTGCAGAAAGAATCAACTACAGTATACAGATATCAGAGCGGAAAGTAAACTACTAAAACTGAAGCCCAAACACTGTACAACTAAAATAATACAATATCCATCTCCCAAATAGGATCGTATACAAAGTCCTCTGATAATAAAACTCAAAAGGGAGGTATCTCCAATAAATACATCAGTGTACAGACTCTCGATACAAGAATATCCTCACTACAACAGTCTCTCAAACTGTAAAATAAAGTACAACTCTATACCTCACAACAAAGGTCTCTCAACAGAGGAAAAAGAAGTAAACTAATCTACTGAAGCTCTCCTCTGAAGGGGTACCGCTACACTCCAACGACGGGTAGGGAACTAGCTCGCGACTCCCTCGCCTCGGTCAGAAGGATCAGCAACTGGAGCAACAGGAACAGGAGAAGAAGTTCCTGGGGAAAAAGACACCATGACGGGTGTGAGAACTACTTCCCACAGTAGTTCTCAGTGGGTGCCGTCAACAAGCCCAACGGTCCGCCCACTAAGTCTACTAGAGGTAAAAGATAACAGTGCAATGAAATCTGAACAAGAAAAGCTGGAGCTACTCTACAGCTACCATACCTCTATCTAGATACTCAAAAAGTGGAACAGATGAAAGTAAAAGAGACCACTCGCACCCAAGGTGCTCAATAGACCCAATCGAACTGACTGCCTCATAGTGTCCAGTCAAGCCTGCGCCTGTCGACTACGAACGTGCCTGCCCACTACCACACGTCCCCATGAGGACGGGATTTACGTGGGGCGTCCTGCCCGACTAACTCACCCCTCGCGCAAAACTGCCTCAACAGGCCTATCGTATCCACAGCGGCATCTCAGGGACGCGACTCTAACTGAGGAAAACGACGCGGCATAGAGTATCACAAATTGGCATAAGCAGGCTATAGCCAAAACCACGCTCACTCCCAGAACGGTAGGGCTCAAGATCCCCAAATATCTCGCACAACAGTCGGAGCACTCTCGACGACTCAGCTGATCGACTAACACGAAACACGAGACACTAGCCTCTCCAACAACTCGCAGCACAAGGCACCCTGGCTGGAGGTACTCCACAGCCAGGAACGACCCACAACTCAAGCTAACAATACTGGTCGGATAACACTCAACGACCTGGGATCACCGTTAAGCCCAACGGTCCCCAACAACACTGGCCGGAAGATACTCGACGGCCCGGGGCTACCGCCTGCTCAACGGCTCCCTCCCACGACAGCGCAACAGGGATACTAGACCTCCCGCGACTACCGTTTACCCAAACGGCTCCCGGCACAGATAAGCAACCCGCTACAACTACCAGACTCCACTCTGCTCCCAAGCACGAGTGCAAACGCATCCCACACTAAAAGAAAATCCCGACCTCTCGGCCCACTACCCGGGCGAGGATAACACTATGTCCAGGGATAGCAAAACAGTGTGGGTGTCTAATCATAATTAACCCTAGCCCAAGTGAGGGTTTTCTACTGGTCTGGTTACACATGCAACATATGACGGGGGTGCTAGGTCAAGTTCCAAGATAACTACATTAACAGATAATAAAGGGATAACCATTCCAACAATCTAGCATGCTACACAAGGAAATAAACTATCATGCATAGTCCTACATCAATAGAATTAATGTACATTCCATAAAACTTGGAGATAAGGCCACCCACCTCGATTTGCCACCAATTGCTCGTAGACACTTGCAATTGGCCTCCAAGCGATCCGCACGCAAAACGGAGTCCGCACGCAAAACGGTGCACGATGCCGGAGTCCGCACGCAAAACGGTGCACGGTGCCCAACACAGAAAAGAGCAAGAGGGTCAATTACAGTCTAAAAGAACGCTCCAAAAACTATACAAAAATACAGAAAAACCAACACACGGAACCAACCCGTTTGCGCCGTCGTCGTCGAAACGCTCCGCCGGGCGACCTCGCACGCAAAACGAGGTCCACGACGCGCCACCGCACCTCTCGCAACCTCCTCCCTCACTCCCTCTCGCTCTCGGGTGCAGAAGAAAGAAAGAAAGGGAAGAAGGTGGCTTGCGGGGAGGAAGAAGAAGAAGAAAAAGAGGGAGAGGGGAAAGGTGGTCCACAGCCCGCGGTTCACGGTGCACCCGCCGGTCCACAGCACTCACTCGGGTGCACCGAGACCATGCAACGAAGCAGCGGCCACGTGGCCGCGCCCCTACGCGCCACGCGGCCGCGCTGCCTGCACACAGGCGCGTGACACGCGCCCGTGACACGGGCAGCGCCCACGCGCCCGTGACCCGGGGGCCGCCAGTGGGAGCCCGCCACGTGGCGGCCCCCCCACGTGCCCCCGCGCAGGCGGGTGCGCTTCCCAGCGCGCCCACGCGCGTTCTGACACGCGGCCTCCTCGGGGTCCGTGCCGCGCAGGCCCCGGTTTGCATGCCGCGACGCCTCGATTTGCGTGCCGCTTCGCCTCGAAAAGCGCGCACGCCTACCGGGCTCCAAATCCAACAAATAAATAGTCCATTCCTAGCGATTTCGCGCGCTGAATCCAAAAACGATGTCCATTTTCCCAAATTCCCATCCGAAAATTACGGTGTGCCCCCGGATAGCCCACTCGATCCGATTTTCGCGCCGGGTCCATTTTTAAAGTCCGATTTGCCAAATTCCAACTCTAAAAATTCCCGAAGGCGACCGGAGAGGTAAACTCTTATCCAAACTTCGCCCGGAGTCCAATTTTGACATATGAATCGCGCGAAACCACTTCCAAACACCCGACGGGTCCTCCAATGATGCAACTAAAACCCAAATTGCACCACAAATCCAATTCTCGGGCCCGACACGCGCACAAGCACTCCCAAAGGCCACTAAAAGCTGCTCAACAACCAGCAAGCCCTACGCGGGAGATTCCGGGTCCTCACACCCTCCCCCACTAAAAGAAAGTTTCGTCCTCGAAACTAGATCAAGCCCATCAGGAGTCAAGAATACCACGGCTAGGTATCTAACAATATGCCTCCAGCTCCCTAAACCCCACTCGCTCCTCGTGATTACCCCGCAACAACAACAACAAGTACGGTATGACCCGATGTGCAATTCTCTCATCTCTCGAGCCAGAAATTGCAACGGGCGTCCCTCGTACTCCAATAATCACAGATCTCAAGGGGCAAGTCAATCACGGCGAGGAAACATCACATCACTACTGAGCTGAGACGTGAAAAACTAAAGGGCTCCACTAAAAGGCTGGGGAAAACTGGAATAACCACAAGTGTAACACGCACCAAACCACAACATGGTGCCAACCTCAACAAGATGACCCGAGCATACCCGCATATTAATCCAATAAGGAAGGGAATCCAATACGCTGGGGTCTTCACTCGGTTTGCTCCCATTGCTGCTGTGGGGTTTTCAAGAAGATAAAGGAATAACATCCTATACTACCGAAGAACCTTCGTGTTCATATTTGGAAGGACGTTATAGCAAACAATGAAGTTTAAGTAGCGATACTCAGGTCGTAGCTCTTTTGAAAAGACTGAGTTTCCTGCTGACGGAGTATCGGGAAGACAGATGCCATCAACTACCACTCTCCAGGAGTTGGTGTTGAAAATTTGATTCTTCAGATAATCAGCCCCATCAGCTCGGGCCTTCATCCCTAATACCTCTCCAATCAGTTGAGGCGTTACTTTAATCTTAACATTTTTGACCAATGTTTGAAAGTCTCGACGTCCGCTCTCCTGATCAACGAGATAGCAAGCATTTTGATAGAACATCCTCACTGAGTGAAGACAATACCCAGTGGTCTCGGGAAAATCGCAAATGGGAGCAAGACCTGTCTGGTCATACAGAGTCCCAAATGGCGGAGATCTTTCCTTCAAGGCTTTGACATTAACATGCCTTTCGCCAATGCATTCCCTGTTTTCAAAGTCCTTTATCCTAGTAGAGCTGATAAAGTCTTGTGGAGATGGTTGGCTATCAGCTGGTTGCTCAATGGAAATTCCTCGAGCACTCCCTCTTTTGCGAGCAACACTTTTTCTTCTTGTCTTCCCAGAAGTTTCTTCCATTGGAGCTTTGCCTTTTTCAGCAGCAGTAGGCGGAGCCTTTGATGCTTCCGCAGGCGCTTTTCCTTTCGAAGCAGTGGGAACAGTTGTTGCTTCAACTTGCAACTCATCCCAATCGATCGATTCCGTCTCAGATTCCGTATCGGAATCATCTTTTGCTTTCTTTGCTTTCTTAGCCCTCTTGGGCTTGACAGTGTCTCTCGTATGTACCATAGCAGCCAGAAGAAAAATGATCCAGGTGATCACCATTGCTATTGGTTTCTTGTGAAAAGAAATCCTGTGAGCAACAACTCAAGAACACGAAAGAATTATTAATTTTCAAAAATTAGAAAAATTGTACCCAAACAATCATTATCGTGTAGAGAGACTAAGAATCAAATTAGTTTTGCAAAAGGAATTTTAAAAATAGATCAATCGCATGATTTTCGAAAATTCCCATTATATGCCCTAAAACCGAAATTTTTGAAATCGAAGGCCAAAAATTCGTTTATCTTGAGAATACCTAGCATATAATCAAAACTAATCTACCCAGAGTTCTTATTTCAAAAGAAATTTGATCAAAAACCATCCACAAACGAAATAGATACAAGAATTTCATCACGTTTTGAGGAAGAATATGAAAAACTATGAAAAACCGAGATTTTGATCAATAAAACTTACTTGGAATCGAAGAACTTGAGTTTGAAAGCTTCCAAGATGGATGAATTCTAAAGAGAGAAGCTCTGGAGACTTTGGAACAAAAGATTGGAGTAAAAGAAAACAAAACCCTTTTGTTCTATATAAAACCCTAGCCGCGATCCAGATCAGTTCGTGATTACGATCCGGATCGGCTACCCGCAGAGAAAATCTGCGTTTGGGATCCGGATCGACAAGTCCAATCCGGATCGTCTGCCCGCAGAAGAATATCTGCGTTCGGGATCCGGATCGGCAGGTCCAATCCGGATCGGCTCCAACTTTTTCTTTAGAAAATTTCAGAGAAATTCTAGAAAAACCAGAAAAAGATTGTAAGCACTTTTGTGTATCAACTTTAAACGAAAATCATCGTTTCATACAACAAGAAATAGATTATGCCAAATCTATCAATAACATCCAACAAATGAAACGAAAATTTATAGAAATTAAATCCCTTAAAGTTGAACAACTTCAATTACATCTAACTTGATCTCATGAGTAATGCCTTTATCAAATCATCAATTCGGTAAAGAAAATGAAATACAAAGATCAATAGATGTCTGAAATCCCAGATAAGTTAGATAATATATCTAGTCAATTTATTGAAGAGAGTGGCTCTTTGAGCATCTTTCATTAAAATTCCCACCTTATACCAACCTTGAACTTTTGACAGAGTCAAGTATTTCAACATGCATTTTATTTAATCAAACTTGAAAAACCTTGCTTGGTATACATGTGGTAGCTGCACACAGTACTCGGACGACCGAGGTGGTAGCTCTTTCCTCCATGTGATGGTAGTTTTCACACTCCTCATTAGGATGTAACTCTTTCCACATCTTTTGAGCATAATACTTTTTCTTTGACTCCCCCTCAATTGGCTATCAATTATTTAAGATATAAAGTATTCAGCCAAATATTATCTCGATTTCATACTCGACTAAACAGTCAAATAAGATAAAAACTATACCAAGAGATCATCGAGAGAGAAATTGACTTTGATCAAAACAAAGATGAGTTAATTGACATAAATGATCATTGCATCAAATGAAATATTATGATATCTAAAGCATAATAGATTTCTAAATATATAAAAGGATGCAGTTAAAGTCAATCAAAACTAATGCTCAATTAATGTTCTATGTCTAAGCATAGATGATGAACAAAAACATAAAAACAAAACCAAACCTAAACAAAAGTTTCAAAAAGAGGTTATTTCAAGGAAAGCATTCCAATTGCTTTACGCAAATGAATAAAACGTTTTTGATCCAAAGGTTTTGTTAAAAAGTCAGCTAATTGATCTTCAGTTGAAATGTAGGAAATTTGAAGAATATTTGATTCAACTAGCTCTCTAAGAAAATGATATCTAAGTTCAATGTGTTTTGTTCTAGAGTGCAACACAGGGTTTTTTGAAATGTTATAGCACTAGTGTTGTCACATAAAAACAGTTACCGAAGTTGCTGAAATCTGGAAGTCGCTCAACACGCTTTTCATCCAAATGAGTTGAGTTGAACAACTACCCGCTGAGATGTATTCCGCTTCGGCAGGCGAGAGTGCAATGCAGTTTTGCTTTTTACTATGCCATGCAACAAGACAATGGCCAAGATAAAAACATGCACCACTCGTACTTTTCCGATCATCCACAGATCCTGGCCCAATCGGCATCTGAGTATCCAAATAATATCTAGACTGTTCCCATAGGATACCAAATTCCGAAATTAATGGTTCCTTTGGATGTACCGGATGATCGTTTCACCGCTTTCAGGTGAACCTCCTTTGGTGCTGGATTGATATCCGCGCAAATCCCAACACTAAAGGATATATCCGGGGACTAGCTGTGAGTAAAGTAGACTTCCAATCATGCTGCGATAAAGTTTCTCGTCTACATTCTCACTAAGAGATTCACTTCCTAATCCCTTATTGCTAGTTCCCATAGGAGTAGGAAAATCTTTAGAATCTTCTAATCCGAATTTCTTTACCAACTCCTTGCATACTTGGATTGACACAGATGGATGCCTTCACCATTTTGTTTCACTTGCAATCCAAGAAAGTATGTCAGTTCCCCCATCATAGACATCTCAAATTCGCTTTCCATGGTTTCTGCGAATTTAGAAGCATCATATCCTTTGTTGCTCCAAACACAATGTCATCGACATAGATTTGTGCAACAATGAAGTTATTTTGATAATTCTTCACAAAGAGAGTCCGATCTGCTCCCCTCGAGTATAGCCCTTCTGCAAAGGTGCTTTGTCAACCTTTCGTACCACGCTCGCGGTGCTTGTTTTAAACCGGTAAAGAGCCTTTTTCAAACGAAAAACATGGTTAGGTAGTTTACAGTCTACAAAACCTTTCGGTTGAGCCACATAAACTTCCTCATTTAAAAACCCATTTAAAACGCGCTCTTAACGTCCATTTGAAAGAGTTTTATTTTAAAGTGACAAGCAATAGTGAATAAGATACGAATGGACTCGAGTCTAGCTACAGGGGCGAACGTTTCATCAAAGTCTATACCTTCTATTTGAGAGTAGCCTTGAGCAACTAAACGTGCTTTGTTCCTAATGATGGTACCATCCTTATTTTTCTTGTTCTTGAAAATCCATTTAGTACCGATCACATTGTGTTGCTTCGGAGGCGTCGTTAATTCCCAGACTTTGTTGCGTTCAAACTGATGGAGCTCTTCCTGCATTGCTTCAATCCAGTAGTCATCCTGAAGAGCTTCATCGACATTCTTTGGTTCGATCATGGAAACGTAACAAGCGAATCCACAAACCAACTGTCTCCGAGTTTTGACTCCTTCTTGTGGGTCTCCAATGATGTTTCATTCAGGATGATCCTTGGAGATGCGTAACATTTGTTGTAATGGAGTACTCGGAGGTACATGAGATGATTCCTGCACATCAGATAAACTTGAAGAACCATTAGATGCAACATTAATATTGGAAGTATTATCATGAGAAGTGCACTTACAGGAGTATCATCATCAAGAGAGATATCAGGGGTAGATTTATCAGATGCAAAGTGTTAAGCTTCATCTACTTTAACATTTATAGATTCTACGATCGTCTAGATTCCAAGTTAATACCCGATATGCTCTACTATTTGTAGAATACCCCAAGAAAATCCCTTCGTCACTTTGAGAGTCAAACTTTCCAAGATTTTCGCGGTCACGTAAAATGTAACACCGACTCCCGAAGATACGAAAATATTTGAAGTTGGGTTTTCTACAACACCATAGTTCATATGGTGTATTTAACGTTCCCGGGCGCAAATAAACTCGATTAATAACATAGATTGCAGTGTTCACAGCTTCAGCCCAAAAATGTAGCGGTAAATTCCGGCTGTGAAGCATAACACGTGCCATCTCTTGAACAACCCTGTTTTTGCGTTCGACAACACCATTCTGTTGAGGTGTATAGGGTGCTGAGAATTCATGCTTAATGCCGTTGGAAGTGCAAAAATCAATGAATTAGAATTTATGAATTCTCCACCTCTATCACTCTACACGAATGATCTTTTCATTCTTTTCAATCATAATACGAAGGCAAATCTTGTGAAAAGAATCAAAAGTATCAGCTTTCTCTTTTAAAATGCTACCCATGAATACCGAGAGAAATCATCAACCAATAAGAAAATATACCATTTACCTCCCAAGGATGGTTGACGTGTCGGCCCCATAAGATCCATATGCAATAATTCCAAGGGCCGTTTGGTACCGACGTGATTCAAGGATGAAAGAAGAATTCACCTTTGCGTACCCAAACCTTTCGAGTTTTGGTGTACGGCGGAAATGATTGTGAAGTTGATACCTTTGGTGAAAGCGTCTTGTTTGATCCATCGCTTTTCCTTGACGTCGTCGTCTTGTTTGATGAACTACCGAGGCTCTTTTCCTTCAAAGAATTTGCATTTGATTTCCGAGGAATCACCCTTTTGGTAGTCGTTGCAAGAAGTGCTTGAGTTGAGCGTTTGGCTCCCATCTTGCAATTTCTCCTTATGTGCCCTGCAAAATTACAACGAAAACATACCTTAGTGCTTGACGATTCCGAGGAGGGTGAAGTAGGCTTGTTGTCGTTGCTTGTCGTGAATTCCGGTGTCGGAGGAGGAGATACCGACTGAGGCACAAAAACTGTCCCAACCGAACTAAAATTGTCTTCAGTTCGATTGTATCCGAGGCCGAACTTGTTTGATTGACCAAGACCAAGAAGCTTATCCAACTTACTCCTTCCTGATGAAAATCGCTGTAAGTCATCCTTGAGTTGGAGAATGGTCTCTGTCATTTCCAATTTTTCCTGTCGAGCCTCGCCGTTGAGCTTCAAGAAGTAATTCGCTTTGTTCACCATATCTATATAATTCTTCTCGAATTGCTTTTATCAGATTATCCCTTTCCACTTCAAGATCGGTCGAGAGAGAAGTTACCCTTTTTAGTTCTTCTTCGAGATCCTGCAATCTCCCTCTCAACCCCTTGTTTTGCTTAGCCAGTTTCTTTGAATCCCTCAAAAGTCTGTGGTAGGCTAGAGCAAAATCTTCACCTTCCGAATCATCCGATTCATCGTCCGTTGCATTCTTTTCAACAGTGGAGTTGGACAATGACTCGGATGTACTTGCCATTAAGCACATGAAGGGTGAAGATGTGGACGCGTGGAACGCCGTTGCGTTATCTTCTTCATCACTTGACGATGACTCATTTGACGATGAGGTGTCATCCCAAGTGACGGCTTGCATCGCCTTCTTCTTGGACGGATTCTTATTTGGACATTCCGTTGAGATATGGCCGTATCCTCGGCACTTGAAGCATTGGACTTGTCCTTCTGTGCTTTTCTTATCCTTAGAAAAACCCTCTTGCTTTCTTGACTTGTAACTTGAAGAACCCTTGCCTTTCTTCCACTTTCCGAAGGATGGAGTTTTGCTTGAATTACCCCTTCGAAAATTTCGGCGAAACTTCCTTGTCAAGAGAGCGAGCTGCTTCTCAAAGTCCTCCATAGATAGGTTCTCGTCATCGCCTGAGGAGGATGAATCCGCGTCTTCTTCTTTTGTTGTTTTCAACGCATAACCTGAAGACTTAGAAGAGGATGCCTTTCCCGAAGAATAGTTAGTAGGAAATGTCATTTCATATGTTTGTAAAGAACCAACTAATTCTTCTACACGGATTTCGTCCGGGTGTTTAATAGTTTCAATGGCTGTAACCTTGGAACGAAATCTTTCAGGAAGAGTTCTTAATATTTTTCTTACAACTTTAAATTCTGGAATCTTCTCTCCCAAGTTAGCACATGAGTTTACGATGTCTTGCAATCGTGTGTAATAGTCTGTGAAAGATTCATTTTCTGCCATGAAAATAGAGTCAAACTTGCTCGTAAGCATTTGCAGTTTCTGAATCTTCACAAGGTTAGTTCCCTCATGCGTAACTTGAAGAACATCCCAGATTTCTTTCGCAGTCTCACATGCCGAGACGCGAGAGAACTCTGTTTGTGATAAGGCATTAAATAAAGCATTAATTCCCTTGCCATTGTAAGAAGAAAAATCTATCTCTTCCTTGGTCCATTTCGACCTAGGTTTGATGGTGCGAACATCACCAATAATTTCAGTTGGATTAGACCATCCTAATTCAATTGATTGCCACACCCGTTCGTCGATGGAAATTAAAAAGGCTTTCATCCGTACTTTCCAGTACGCATAATTTGTTCCATCGAAGAACGGGGGTCTGTTGATGTTTCCACCTTCAACCATTGTTTACAACCCTATTCCCGCTCTGATACCACTTGTTGGGTTATGTATAATAGGATCTAAATAGGGGAAAAAACACCTAGAGGGGGGTGAATAGGTGTAAACAATAAACACTCAAAAATCTTTGCGATATAAAACCCAATGCGGAAAAAATAAATAACACGCAGAGATTTTTACGTGGAAAACTCCAAACCGGAGTAAAAAACCACGGGACCGATAACACGGTGAAATCCACTAGAATTAAACACGTACAAGGTGATATACCGTACTCACAGACGACTCAACCTTTTCCATACGCTCCTAGTTGATCTTCTCCGCTCGCTCCACGACGCTTCTCGAATCCACGATCTGCGTCCAACGCCGAATCCACGGCGTCCAACGTCGAGTCCACGACGTCCGACCGAATCCACGGTCTTCACCCAGTAGCACGCTTCGAATCCACGAACGTACCTCGCTCCGAATCCACGAGAGCGGTTGCACCTTGAATCCACAAGGCCACGCGAGTCCACGCGCCGATTTTGGGGTAAATCGTTGTTTTTGGGTGGTGATGATCCGCCGAATACTTAGATTAGAAATAGATCGGAAATACCATCTAAGTATTCATTAATTTGATTCTACTCAAAATGTGAGTATGAAAACCTAGAATCAAATCAATCAATATAGATGAAGAAACATAAGATAGAATCTATGATTTCCTTTCTTCTCTATATGTGGATCTTAGGCCGTATAAAAGATGACTTTTATTTGCGGCTTTTTTGGATTAGTGGATTACCCTAGAAAAAGAATCATAGGGTCTATTTATAGGTTAGAAACCCTTGGAAGAAGATAAGATCAAAAACTAACCTTTTCTGGAATTTTACATGACGACGATCCGGATCGGAGATCGGCGATCCGGATTGCAGTAGCGAGAAAAACAGTTTCCAGAAAAACGAAGGTTCGGGATCCGGATCGAAGTGCTGATCCGGATCGTTCATACAGTTCACCAAACATCAACGTTCGGGATCCGGATTGCAAAGCCTGATCCGGATCGTTCAAATAAAATGGTAAACCCAGTGTTCGGGATCCGGATCAAGGAAGCTACGATCCGGATTGAACTGGTGTATGAACGAACCACCTTCGGGATCCGGATTGCAAAGTCTGATCCGGATCCTGAACATGTCCCATGTCCAGTTTTTGATATTTATGCAATTACAAGTTCATCCAAGTGTTTCTACACTATAAGAAGTATTCGGATCACCAAAGATATTAAGTTAAACATACCTGATCCTTTTGAATTCTTCTTTCTTGAGATTGAGTTATATGATCCAACCTTCTTTACCTTCAATCTTCAAGACTTAACCGAATTCACGAAATACGCCAACTCAAATTCCGTAACAGATCGCCGAATACTTAGATCAAAGATGGATTGGAAACGCCATCTAAGTATTCATTAATTTGATTCTACTCAAAATCTGAGTATGAAAATCTAGAATCAAATTAATTAATATAGATGAAGAAACATAGAATTAAATCTAGTTATTTCCTTTCTTCTCTATATGTGGATCTCTAAGTTTTTCTCCGTTAATTTTTATCTGTCATTTCCCAGAGATAAAACTTAGTGTGGATTATCCTAAAAGATAGAATTAGGGTTTACTTATAGGTTAGAAACCATTGGAAGAGGATAAGAATCAAAAACTGATTGTAACTGAATTTTTCCCGCACGACGGTCCGGACGGATTAGGCTCGTTCAGGACTGTCGTTGTTTTCAGAGAATTCCTAAAAAATCAAGGTTCGGGGTCCGGAACGAAATCCACGGTCCGGACTGTTCATGCAGTTTCAGTAAACTCCACGTTCGGGGTCCGGAACAAAATCCTATGGTCCGGAATGTTTCATGCAGTTTCACCAAAATCCGCATTCGGGGTCCGGAACAAAACAGGGATGTTCAGGACTGGATTTGTGCATGAACTACCAACGTTCGGGGTCCGACTGTAGTTCCCTGTTCCGGATCCTGAACATATAACTTGTCCAGTTTTTGATTTTTATGCGATTAAAAATCCATCCAAGTATTTCTACATTATAAGAAGTATTCAGATCACCAATAATGTTTAGTTAAACTTACCTGATCTATTGAATTCTTCTTTCTTGAGATTGAGGTATATGATCCAAGTTTCTTTATCTTCAATCTTCAAGCTTAAATACTTTCACGAAATACGCCAAAACTAAAATCCTTAAACCCAACAACCAGCAGACACCCTAACAAACCATCTGCGGATTACACTGCCACCAGTTACCGTTGCTACCGACGACCAGGACGTCGGCAGAGTAAGGGGTTCGGAAAACAAAGCCGACACAACGATCTGCTGTGCTAACAGCCGCACCCGGTGCACCGGTGCATGAGCACCGTCAGCAGTTCCACCGTGTCATGTGCCAGTTGCTTAAACACTTGATTGTTCCCAGCAACCTCCACGAACCCGGTGGCAGCCGGCCTCGACTCCCCCCCAACCTCCAATCAATCACCGACTACACTAGTACAACACCCGAGCTAAACCGAGAAACAAAACTTAACGATCCCGCACTCTCGTATCTCTACGACCTATACTGATCATTTCATTGGTTAGTAGCCAGTGGTAATATACTTCTGTGGATGTTGGACAGCGATTACTGTGGTTAAAGTTGTTTTTCTCTGTACCATCTTAATCTGTCACG
>JAQNDB010004746.1:0-22462 GCA_029204045.2 Tillandsia leiboldiana
CCTGTTCTTGTTTGATTTGGATTGTAGGTTCTAGTCTTTCGGGGTTCCCGGACCCTTCCTCGTGTCAGTGGATGTAATGTTGGCCTGTTGAGGCAGTTGTTCGCAGTGGATGCGATGTTGGCCTGTTGAGGCAGTTGTTCGCAGTGGATGCGATGTTGGCCTGTTGAGGCAATTTCTCGCAGTGGATGCGACTTTGTGCTATGAGTGGGTAGAGTGTGATCTAGAGGTTGTTTTTCTGATTTAATGGTGGAGGTGGTTCTCCCACCTAGCTTTGAGGATCTTGGGGTTCTGGCAGATCGAGTCGTGGAGGTTTCCCGACTCAGCCATGGTCGTGCATTTATCAGATTGAGTCGTTGAGGGTTCTCCGACATAGCTGTGAGAGTGTTTTGGGCTATTCCTGTTTGAGTCGAGGTTCTTTTTCCGACTGAGTTGTGCTTTGAGCTTGGAGTTACCGATCTGTTTGATCGTGGATCATAGCCTGCATGAGCCACATTTGAGCTTGACAGAGATACTTTACAGAGATACTTTACAGTGATACTTATGGGTTACTTTGACTCGAGCGGGTCGCTCCCCTCGAGGGCCACTCCGGAGTAGGCGAGACCGGGTTGTTGTACCCGCGTGAGTTGAGATGTTCTTCGCGACTTGTTGTTGCATTTGTCCCTCTGGCTGTGCTTTTGTTGGCAGCCATGGACGCCCTACGTAAGTCCGCTCCTCCGGGACGTAACGGCAGTAGGTTGGCGCAGGTTTGACTGGACCCGAGGAGGCAGTCAGTTCAGATTGGGTGATCAGAGATGAGAGTTAGTTGTGGCATCATGTTCTTTCTGTTCCACTCTTTGAGCATCTAGATAGAGGCATAGTAGCTGTAGAGTTTACTTTTCCCAGCTTTCCTTACAGCACTGCATTTGTTGCTTTATGCCTCTAGTAGACTTAGTGGGCAGACCGTTGGGCTTGTTGGCGGCACCCACTGAGAACTACTTGGGACGTAGTTCTCACACCCGTCGTGGTGTATTTTCCCACAGGGACTTCTACTCCTGTTCCTGCTGCTCCTGTTGCTGCTTCTTCAGATCGAGGTGAGGGAGTCGCGAGCTAGATCCCTACCAGTCATCGTCCAGTGAGTAGATGTACCCTTATTATTTTGAGAGTTTCTTGTTGAGAGACTTTGTGGTGAGGTATAGAGTTGTACTTTTCTTTCAGAGTTGAGTGACTTGTACTTTGGTGAGGACCTTGTATTAATTTATTCTATTTCTAGCAGGTTATTTTCAGCTCTGATATCTGGTTAGTTTAGTATCTATCTTTTGCAGGTTTGACGCTTCGTCTATACGGGGTTCACCGTATGGGCGGCGGATCTGTTGGCGAGCCCGGGTCGCAGTTTCGACGCCGGGGCGTGACAGCTACAATGAGCACAATAATCCAAGCAAAAAACCATCCTTGCTAGTGCGTTAGTCAAGAGCAACCTGTGAGCAAGAACTCAAGAACACGAAAAAAATTATTTATTTTCAAAAATTTGAAAAATTGTACCTAAACAATCATTGTCATGTAGAGAGACTAGGAATCAAATTAGTTTTACAAAAAAGAATTTTTAAAATAGATCAATCCCATGATTTTCAAAAATTCTCATTATATGCCCTAAAACTGAATTTTCAGAAATCGAAGCCCAAAAAATCGTTAATCAAGAGAAAACCTAGCATATAATCAAAACTAATCTACTCAGAGTTCTTATTTCAAAAGAAATTTGATCAAAAACCATCTAGAATTGAATTCCACCCGTGATTTCCACTCGCATTTATGAAGAACAACGCAAAACAGTGGAAAAATGAAATTTTGATCAAAGAAACTTACTTTAATCCGAAGAACTCGAGTTGGAAAGGCTCCAAATTGGTTGATTTCTAGAGAGAGAAGCTCTGGAGACTTGGAAATAAAAGATTGTTGTAAAAAGAAATCAAATCCCTTTTGTTTCTTATAAAACCCTAGCCGCGGTCCGGAACGGATCAAAAATCCAGTCCGGAACGGCTACCCGCAGAAAATTCCTGCGTTCGGGATCCGGAACGGATATTCCGGTCCGGATCGGCTCTAAACTTTTTCTTCAGAAAAATTTAGAAAAATTCCAGAAAATCCAAAAAAAGTATGTAAACACTTTTGCATGTCAACTTTAAACAAAAGTCATCATTTCACATCAAAAGAAATAGATTATGCTAAATCTATCAATAATATCCAAGTAATGAAATGAAAATTTATAAAAATTAAAACCTTTAAAGTTGAACAAGTTCAATGACATCTATCATGATCTTATGAGTAATGCGTTTATCAAATCATTAACATAGTAAAGAAAATGAAGTACCAAGATCAATGGATGTTTGAAATCCCAAATATGTTAGATAATATATCTAATCAATTTATTGTAAGTAGTGGCTCTTTGAGCATCTTTCAATAAAATTCCCACCTTATACCAACCTTGGAATTTGACAGAATCAAGTATTCCAAAAAGCATTATATCTAATCAACTCGAAAAACCATGCTTGGTATACATGTGGTAGCTGCACACAGTACTCGGACGACCGAGGTGGTAGCTCTTTCCTCCATGTGGTGGTAGTTTTCACACTCCTCAATGGGATGTAACTCTTTCCACATCTTATGAGCATAAATATTTTAACATACTCCCCCTCAATTGGTTATCAATTATTTAAGATATAAGGTATTCAACCAAAAATTGATCTCGAGTTTCATACTTAACTCAATTTTCAAATATAATAAAAACTATACCAAGAGATCATATGAGAGAGAAATTGACTTTGATCAATTAAAGATAACTTAATTGACATAAATGATCATTGCATCAAATAAATTATTATGATATCCAGAGCATAATAAATTTCTAAATATATGAAAGGATGCAAGTAAAGTCAATTATACTAATGCTCAATTAATGTTCTAAGTACAGACATAGATAAGGAACAAAAACACAAAACAAAACCTAACCTAAGCAATGATTTCAAAAAGTGTTATTTCAAGGAAAGCATTCCAATTGCTTTACGTAAATAAATAAACCGTTTTTGATCCAAAGGTTTTGTTAAAATGTCAGCTAATTGATCCTCAGTTGAAATATAGGAAATTTGAAGTAAATTTGATTCAACTAGCTCTCTTAGGAAATGATATCTAAGTTCAATGTGTTTTGTTCTCAAGTGCAACACAGGATTTTTAGAAATATTTATAGCACTTGTGTTGTCACAAAGAATAGTTACCGAAGTTGCTGAAATTCGGAAGTCGCTCAACATGCTTTTCATCCAAATGAGTTGAGTTGAACAACTACCCGCTGAGATATATTCCGCTTCGGCAGTCGAGAGTGCTATGCAGTTTTGCTTTTTACTATGCCATGCAACAAGGCAATGGCCAAGATAAAAACATGCACCACTCATACTTTTCCGATCATCCACAGATCCTGCTCAATCGGCATCTGAATATCCTATAATGTCAAGCGTTGTTCCCATAGGATACCAAATTCCGAAATTCAGTGTTCCTTTGACGTACCGAATGATCCTTTTCACCGCTTTCAGGTGAACCTCCTTTGGTGCTGATTGATATCTCGCGCAGATCCCAACACTAAAGGATATATCCGGGCGACTAGCCGTGAGGTAGAGTAGACTTCCAATCATACTACGATAAAGCTTCTCGTCTACACTTTCACTAAGAGATTCACATCCTAATCCCTTATTGCTAGTTCCCATTGGAGTCGAAAAATCTTTAGATGTAGTGGCCCTAATTCCCATGCAGCGTTCTTCCGATGAATCCACTGTTAGAGCACCTAGTGTTGGTGTATCTGGCCCATGGTGCATCAATGGGATGCCACAGATGGACCCTGTGTGTTATTATGAGCTGTGTAGGCCTTCGGCTGAGTTTGCCGAAATTTTGGAAAAGAATTAGGCCCAACAGAGGTCGGAAATGGATTCAGCACGAAAAAACACTTGAAAACGGCTATTTGCTTGCTTGTTTTTGAGTCCGGATGCCCAAAAACGGACTCCCGAAAGTTTTTAGTGGAAAATAGTGCATGGGAGGGGCCGTAGACCGCCGGGATGCCACGTGGCGGCCTGTCATTGGCCGGTTCAGGATGCGCGGTCCACAGAGCTGAGCGGCGGGGTGCACAGACCCGGCGCATGGACACGTGGCACCGCCTGATTGGCGGGCGCAAGGCGCACGGCCTACCGGGTGAGCGCGGCGGTGCATGGACCAAGGCGGGGGCACGTGGCAGCCTCCGGTTGGTCGGTGCACGCGGCGCGGTCCACGGAATTCCAAAGTGGAATGCGTGGACCGGGTGTAGGGGACACGTGTCACCCTTTGATTCGCGGGCGCACCGTGCGCGGTGCACGGAGCCGGGGCCGGTACCTCGGGGCGCGTGCGCACGACGGGGCCATGCCGCGCGCCCGGCGCGGCCGCCGACCGGCCAGCGGGTCAACCGGGTGGACACGCGTCGCCCGCTGGTTGGCGGGCGCCTACCGCCTCACTGTGCGGGGGCGGGCCACGTGGCAGCCTGGGGGTGGCCCGAACAGCTGTTCGCTGTTCGGCGGGCCACGTGGCGGCACCTGGTGGATTCGGGCGTGAACAGTGTTGGGCCGGCCCAACACTGTAGCTGCCCGAAAGTACCGGGCGCCTGAAAGTTGGGCCCGAAAGCCCATTGACTTGTCTTTTTGGGCTGATTTCGGGTGAGGCCTATAAATAGGCCCCTTGGGGCTCATTTTTGAGGCTTTTCCCGAGAGCTTTAGCCCTTGAGCCCTTCACCAATTTTCTTTCTCTCCCTCTTGTGCATCTTTTGGCGAAGGTTCAGAATTTTTGGAGGCAGCGACGACGGCGACTTCTGCATCGGGGTGCGGAGCGACGATTTACTGTTGGAGGCCCATTTTCGTCGCAGTTTAGTCTGGGAGGTCTACCGGGCTACCCCGACGTTATTTTTGGACGATTTCTGCGGTGACGGTTTCGTAAGAGGTAAATCTACATTTTCCGTGTTGGACACTTTTACTGGATCCGAGCTTTTCTTGGGGTTCTGGGTACATTTTTAACCCCCTTTGCGACTGTTGGTTGATTTGGACAGCACCTACTTGTCAGATTTTTATCTCCTCATCCGGACATCGGAATTCGACGTTTCAGGACTCTATCGACATCTACTCTTCGCGAGGATCACTGTCATATTTTTATTGGAATTTTTGGAGGAAGTTTTTCAGGTGACAATTTCGTGTTAATGGGACTGTTCACCACAGATTTTGGGATTGTGGAATTTGTGTGGATTAAAGTGTAATTTTGGTGTATGTTTGTACCCAGGAGGTTGTGAGCACTTCTACCGTGTTGTTGGCTTGGTGGGATCTGTGATTTGACTGTTTTGGGCTTTCTCAGCTGTACGATTCCGGGCAGTTAGCACTTTCAGGTGGGTGACCTTGCTTCCAAGAACTCCGGACTGTGTACTAATTCTATGTGTGTAGGATCATGCATGTTAGAAATTGGAGTATTAGCATGTGTAAAACTGTATGTTGTATCTTGTATATCAGTTGATGAATCTTTTGATTCCTACTCTATGTTAAGTAGTGAAATCTTGGAACTTGACCTAGCACCCCTGTCATATGTATCATGTTCAGCCAGTCTGTAGAAAACTCCAACTTGGGCTAGGTTTTTACT
Organism: Tillandsia leiboldiana; assembly: GCA_029204045.2. Classification (NCBI taxonomy): domain Eukaryota; kingdom Viridiplantae; phylum Streptophyta; class Magnoliopsida; order Poales; family Bromeliaceae; genus Tillandsia; species Tillandsia leiboldiana. The sequence goes on from JAQNDB010004746.1 coordinate 5,659, forward strand.
GCTCTAGACATTCCACATCACGATACTTCATTTCACTATGGACTTAGCTTTTCCTCGCCCGAGTTGTGGGCCGAGAGGTCGGGTGGTTGTGGGATGCATTTGCACTCGTGTCTGGGGACCGAGTGGAGTTGATAGCAGTCTGTAGATCTGATTTCTTTGGGAGAGTGATAGTGATGGTAGATCTGGGTTCTTGGAAACTGTCAGAGTGACAGTGAGTCTCAGCTGTGTAGATTCCAGCTAGTGAGTGAGTTAGTGATTTGTTTGTTAGCCGATCTTGTTGATCGAGGATTTGGATCATAGCCTGCATGAGCCACATTTGAGCTTTACAGAGATACTTTACAGAGATACTTGTTATGGGTTACTTTGACTCGAGCGGGTCGCTCCCCTCGAGTGCCACTCCGGAGTAGGCGAGACCGGGTTGTTGTACCGGCGTGAGTTTGAGATGTTCTTTCGCGACTTGTTGTTGCTTTTGTCCCTCTGGCTGTGTTTTTGTTGGCAGCCATGGACGCCCTACGTAAGTCCGCTCCTCCGGGATGTAACGGCAGTAGGTTGGCGCAGGTTTGACTGGACCCGATGAGGCAGTCAGTTGTGATTGGGTGATCAGGGAGGAGAGTTAGTTGGGGCATCATGTTCTTTCTGTTCCACTGTTGAGCATCTAGATAGAGGCATAGTAGCTGTAGAGTTACTTTTCCCAGCTTTCCTTACAGCACTGCATATGTTACTTTATGCCTCTGGTAGACTTAGTGGGCAGACCGTCGGACTTGTTGGCGGCACCCACTGAGAACTACTGTGGGATGTAGTTCTCACACCCGTCGTGGTGTCTTCTCCCCAGGGACTTCTGCTCCGGTTCCTGCAGCTCCTGTTGCTGATCCAGCTCCTTCAGACCGAGGTAAGGGAGTCGCGAGATAGATCCCCTCCTGTCATCTTCAGTGTGTGAGTAGATGTACCCCAGTACTATTTTGGTGTGTGTTATGTCGAGTGACTTTTGTAGTGAGGTTTCGAGTTGTACCTTTCTTTCCTGCTTTTCTGAGAGACTCTTGTGTTCTGGTGAGGTTGGTCTGTATATTTGTGAGTTGTAGTTTTATTTTATGTATTTTATTCCAGCTTTTCTCTTTCAGCTCTGATATCTGCTAGTGTAGATGTTTCTTTGCAGGTTAGTCGCTACGCCTATACGGGGCTTCCCGTATGGGCGGCGGATCTGTTGGCGAGCCGGGGCGCAGTATCGCCCCGGGGCGTGACAGATTAGAGTGGTATTAGAGCCTAGGATGTAGGTCTTGGAGGACTTAGGAACCCTAGGCTTGTGGTTGGACCCTAGGATGACTCGCGTGAGAGCCGTGATTTTAGCGAGAGTCCTGATTGGATTTCTAACTCTCCCGAGCGGTTCGGGGTGAGCGATTGACATGTCTTCCTTCGGTGGCAACTATGTTGGCTGCAGACAACATAGTACTTCGGGAAGGGGGACATGCCTTCTGACTTTCGCTAGATTGGGTCGAGAGATGATTTGGGTTCTGACTGTTTGCCTTGTCCCTCAGGTGGGGATGCCTCCTCGACGCTCGATGGTGACGCGTTCGCAGCCTTCATCCTCTGAGCCCGAGCAGGAGGACTCGGGGCAGGGACAGCAGAGCGAGGTTTTGGAGCTCCGTGCCCAGATGGCACAGTTGGCTGAGGCGTCTCGACGCTAGGAGGAGGCTGTGAGTCGGTTGACGCTCTTGTTGGAGCAGAGAGCGCAGCCGGCGGTAGCACCCCCTGAGAGTTCACCGGTGCCTTCTTCCCCTGTTGTGGCACCCTCGGTTGTGCAGCCTGCACCAGCAGTTCCGGCTGAGCCAGTTTCCAGTAGGCCACCGTCTGGGATGACGGGATCTTTGACTTTGGCAGAGCAGCAGGTTTTGGTGGGTCTTTTGTTGAGGTTTCGCAAGTTTGATCCACCCCGCTTTTCGGGTATGAGTGCTGAGCCGTGGGCGGCTGAGTCTTGGGTTACGGCCATGGAGCGCCATTTCGAGAGCCTTTTTATTGATGAGAGGTTTCGAGTTCTGTTGGCTACTCACTTTCTAGAGAGCAACGCCGAGGCATGGTGGCGGCGTGTGCGACCCGCAGGTCCGCCTGGGACCCAGTTTATCTCTTGGGCAGAGTTTCGCAGTATGCTTCTTGGGGCCTTCTTTCCCGAGAGTGTTCGACAGAGTTTGGAGGAGCAGCTGAGGAATCTCCGCCAGGGAGATAGGCCCGTACACGTGTACATAGCCGATTTCAATCGGCTGTTAGCTTGTATGCCCCACGTGGCCAGAGATGAGACCCACCGGATCTACATGTTCGAGAGAGGGTTGCGTCGGGACATTTATCAGTTGGTCCGCTCCCGCAGATTACAGACTTTGGAGGCCTCGATGGAGCAGGCACTGTATGTGGAGAGTGGTGAGGTCGTGATGGCAGAGGTGGCTCCAGCCCCGTAGTGACTCCTGGGGCAAAGCGCCCGGCGTTGTTTGAGGATGGGCAGTCGAGTAGACAGGGACCCCCGAGACCTCCCCGTTTCCACTCTCAGGGACGGGGGTATCAGGGGCGGCAGAGATCTGGGGCATCTCGTCAGTTCCAGCAGCAGCAGCGTCGACCACCTCGACAGCAGCAGTCTTCGCAGCAGCAGCAGTCTTCGCAGCAGCAGCAGACTTCGCGGCAGCCGCGCCCTGATCGTTGTGTCATTTGTGGAGGACCGCACCCACCGGCCCAGTGCCCGCAGAGTCAGGGCCGCTGCTTCCGTTGCGGGCAGACCGGTCACTTCGCGAGGGCGTGCCCCAGGGCAGGTTACCCAGCTCCTTCATCAGCTTCTGCATCCTTCATTCCTCGTCAGTCAGCAGGACCTTCGACGGCCTACGGTAGGCCAGACTTTGCTTCATCGTCCTCGCGACAGCCAGAGCGACTTCCCCCGGCGCCGAGCGGTCGAGTCTATGCCGCTCAGGTAGAGGATGCTACAGCAGCAGAGCATGTCGTCGCAGGTATTATTTTGATTTCTGCAGTTCGTACTCGTACTCTCTTTGATACCGGTGCATCGCATTCTTTTATCAGTAGAGCATTTGCATCCCTTCATGGTATAGGGGTAGTTTCTTTATCGCATGCATTAGAGGTTCAGATACCAGATCATGTCTTGCATGTCGAGGAGTATTGTAGGGATTGCCCTGTGCAGTTGGGATCCTGGATTTTGCCGGCAGACTTTCTTGTCTTGCGGCAGCTCCAGGATTTCGACGTCGTGCTCGGTATGGATTGGTTGTCGAGGTACTATGCTATTATAGACTGCAGAGAGAGGACGGTGACCCTCCGCGAGCCTGGACAGGAGGAGTTCGTTTTCAGAGGCTGCCAGAGCACCTTCTTTGCGATGACTGTTTCTTCGGCGAGGGCTAGGCGGATGATTAGTAGAGGCTGCACCGCTTTCTTAGCGACGATTGTGGAGGTGCCTACGGCGGCACTGGGACTCGAGGATATTCCTGTTGTCCACGAATTCCCAGATGTGTTTCCCCCTGAGTTGACGACTATGCCGCTGGAGAGGGAGGTGGAGTTTGTGATTGATGTGGTACCGGGAACCGCACCAATCTCAAAGGCGCCTTATAGGATGGCACCTGCCGAGTTGAGGGAGTTGAAGGCCCAGCTTCAGGATCTTATGGACAGGGGCTTTGTCAGGCCTAGTGTTTCTCCGTGGGGAGCGCCAGTTTTATTTGTGAAGAAGAAGGATGGGTCGCTTCGTTTGTGTGTGGATTATCGGGAGTTGAATAAAGTGACCATCCGGAACAAGTATCCCCTTCCACGGATAGATGATTTATTTGATCAGTTGCAGGGAGCCACAGTGTTTTCGAAGATTGATCTTCAGTCAGGTTACCACCAGTTGAGGGTGAGGGCCGAGGACATCCCTAAGACGGCTTTTCGATCCCGGTATGGGCATTATGAGTTTACGGTTATGCCGTTTGGTTTGACTAATGCCCCAGCTGCATTCATGGATTTGATGAACCGGGTATTTCAGCCGTACTTGGACTTGTTTGTGGTTGTGTTCATTGATGACATCTTGATCTACTCCCGGAGCGATGTGGATCATGAGGAGCACTTGAGGATAGTGCTGCAGCTTCTACGTGAGAAGATGCTGTATGCCAAGCTTAAGAAGTGCGAGTTTTGGCTTCGGGAGGTTGCAATCTTGGGCCACTTGGTATCAGCCGCAGGAGTGGCAGTTGACCCGACGAAGATCGACACAGTTCGGGATTGGCCGAGACCGACGACGGTTACGGAGGTCCGGAGCTTTCTGGGCTTGGCTGGCTACTACCGTCGGTTTGTAGAGGGCTTTGCGAAGCTCTCTACTCCCCTGACCTGTTTGACTAGGAAGGGGATGAGGTTCATTTGGACTGAGCAGTGTCAGCGGAGTTTTGAGGAGCTGAAGAGGAGACTGATTTCAGCACCAGTTCTTACACTGCCAGTGATGGGAGATGGCTACGTGATTTACAGTGACGCCTCGCACAGCGGTTTGGGTTGTGTCTTGATGCAGCATGGGAGGGTAATTGCTTATGCTTCACGGCAATTAAAGGATTATGAGAAGAATTACCCTACTCATGATTTAGAGCTGGCAGCTGTGGTGTTTGCATTGAAGCTGTGGCGGCATTACCTCTACGGTGAGCATTGTGAGATCTACACGGATCATAAGAGCTTAAAGTATCTGTTTACCCAAAAGGAGCTGAACCTGAGGCAACGCCGGTGGTTGGAGTTACTGAAGGATTACGATGTGAGTATCCTCTATCATCCCGGCAAGGCCAATGTGGTAGCAGATGCTTTGAGTCGGAGGTCAGTGCAGAGCTTGAGCATGTTGGTCACACAGCAGGCCCCGCTGATTGAGTAGCTGAGGCAACTCCAGATTGAGGTTGTATCCCCTAGGGTCTCTGCTAGACTGATGTCTATGGTCTTGCAGCCCACTCTGTTGGACAGGATTAGGGAGACGCAGAGTGAGGACCCCCACTTGGAGAGGATCAGATCCCAGATACATGCAGATCAGATAGGGGATTTTTCAGTGGATAGCTCGGGAGTACTGCGGTACCGGGACCGAGTTTGTGTGCCTTCGGATCCTGAGATCAGAGACCAGATTCTGAGAGAGGCCCATTATACACCTTATACCATTCATCCTGGTGGTACTAAGATGTATAAGGACCTCAAGGCACATTTTTGGTGGTCCGGAATGAAGTGGGACATTGGAAGATTTGTGGCTCACTGTTTAACTTGCCAGCAAGTGAAAGCAGAGCACCGGGTTCCTGCTGGCAAGTTACAAAGTCTTCCAATTCCCGAGTGGAAATGGGACCACATCACCATGGACTTTGTTACAGGGCTGCCGAGAGCGCAGAGTGGAGCCGACGCGATTTGGGTTATTGTAGATAGACTCACCAAGTCTGCACATTTCTTGCCTGTTCAGATGACTTGGTCATTGGAGCGTCTGGCACAGTTGTATTTGGACGAGATAGTGAGGCTACACGGGGTACCTGCGTCGATTGTTTCAGATCGGGATCCGAGGTTTGTGTCACGATTCTGGGGGAGTTTACACTCAGCTTTGGGGACCCAGCTCAGATTCAGCACTGCATTCCACCCACAGACTGATGGCCAGTCTGAGCGCACTATACAGACCCTCGAGGATATGCTGAGAGCGTGCGTTATGGATTTTGGAGGGGGGTGGTACCGACACTTATCTTTGGTTGAGTTTGCGTACAACAACAGCTATCAGGCGAGCATTCAGATGGCTCCGTTTGAGGCGTTGTATGGACGCAAGTGTCGGTCGCCCTTGTATTGGAGTGATGTGGGTGAGAGGAGGACTTTGGGACCAGATCTTCTTTTGGAGGCTGAGGAGAAAGTCAGAGTTGTTCGTCGACACCTTGAGGTAGCCCAGAGTCGTCAGAGGAGTTATGCAGATACTCGACGGCGAGACCTAGAGTTTCAGATTGGTGACCATGTATTCTTAAAGGTCTCGCCTTCGAAAGGGGTCCGGAGATTTGGAGTGCGTGGGAAGCTTAGTCCCCGTTTTGTTGGACCCTTTGAGGTACTTGAGAGGGTAGGCCCTGTAGCTTATAGAGTTGCTCTTCCTCCACGTTTGGCCGGTGTACACGATGCTTTTCATGTCTCAGCCCTGAGGAGATATGTCTTTGATCCGTCGCATGTGGTTGACTTCACTCCCTTGGAGATCGGTGAGGACCTGGTTTACGAGGAGCGGCCGTTGCGGATTCTTGCTCGTCAGGTGAGGGAATTGCGCAACCGGACCATTCCGTATGTGAAGATCTTATGGAGCAATCACGAAGAGCGAGAGGCTACTTGGGAGCTAGAGACAGAGATGAGATCTGCATACCCTTTTCTGTTCGAGACTACTGGTTGAGGTACGCCTGTTCTACCTTACTTTGTTTCGAGGACGAAACTTCCTTTTAGTGGGGGAGGATGCAGTGGCCCTAATTCCCATGCAGCGTTCTTCCGATGAATCCACTATTAGGGCACCTAGTGTTGGTGTATCTGGCCCATGGTGCATCAATGGGATGCCACAGATGGACCCTGTGTGTTATTATGAGCTGTGTAGGCCTTCGGCTGAGTTTGCCGAAATTTCGGAAAAGAATTAGGCCCAACAGAGGTCGGAAATGGATTCAGCACGGAAAAACGCTTGAAAACGGCTATTTGCTTGCTTGTTTCTGAGTCCGGATGCCCAAAAACAGACTCCCGGAAATTTTTAGTGGAAAATGGTGCATGGGAGGGGCCGTAGACCGCCGGGATGCCACGTGGCGGCCTGTCATTGGCCGGTTCAGGATGCGCGGTCCACAGAGCTGAGCGGCGGGGTGCACAGACCCGACGCATGGACACGTGGCACCGCCTGATTGGCGGGCGCAAGGCGCGCGGCCTACCGGGTGAGCGCGGCGGTGCATGGACCAAGGCGGGGTCACGTGGCAGCCTCCGATTGGTCGGTGCACGCGGCGCGGTCCACGGAATTCCAAAGTGGAATGCGTGGGCCGGGTGTAGGGGACACGTGTCACCCTTTGATTCGCGGGCGCACCGTGCGCGGTGCACGGAGCCGGGGCCGGTACCTCGGGGCGCGTGCGCACGACGGGGCCATGCCGCGCGCCCGGCGCGACCGCCGACCGGCCAGCGGGTCAACCGGGTGGACACGCGTCGCCCGCTGGTTGGCGGGCGCCTACCGCCTCACTGTGCGGGGGCGGGCCACATGGCAGCCTGGGGGTGGCCCGAACAGCTGTTTGCTGTTCGGCGGGCCACGTGGCGGCACCTGGTGGATTCGGGCGTGAACGGTGTTGGGCCGGCCCAACACTGTAGCCGCCCGAAAGTACCGGGCGCCCGAAAGTTGGGCCCGAAAGCCCATTGACTTGACTTTTTGGGCTGATTTCGGGTGAGGCCTATAAATAGGCCCCTTGGGGCTCATTTTTGAGGCTTTTCCCGAGAGCTTTAGCCCTTGAGCCCTTCACCAATTTTCTTTCTCTCCCTCTTGTGCATCTTTTGGCGAAGGTTCAGAATTTTTGGAGGCCGCGACGATGGCGACTTCTGCATCGGGGTGCGGACCGACAATTTACTGTTGGAGGCCCATTTTCGTCGCAGTTTAGTCTGGGAGGTCTACCGGGCTACCCCGACGTTATTTTTGGACGATTTCTGCGGTGACGGTTTCGTAAGAGGTAAATCTACATTTTCCGTGTTGGACACTTTTTCTGGATCTGAGCTTTTCTTGGGGTTCTGGGTACATTTTTAACCCCCTTTGCGACTGTTGGTTGATTTGGATAGCACCTACTTGTCGGATTTTTATCTCCTCATCCGGACATCGGAATTCGACGTTTCAGGACTCTATCGACATCTACTCTTCGCGAGGATCACCGTCATATTTTTATTGGAATTTTTGGAGGAAGTTTTTCAGGTGACAATTTCGTGTTAATGGGACTGTTCACCACAGATTTTGGGATTGTGGAATTTGTGTGGATTAAAGTGTAATTTTGGTGTATGTTTGTACCCAGGAGGTTGTGAGCACTTCTACCGTGTTGTTGGCTTGGTGGGATCTGTGATTTGACTATTTTGGGCTTTCTCAGCTGTACGATTCTGGGCAGTTAGCACTTTCAGGTGGGTGACCTTGCTTCCAAGAACTCTGGACTGTGTACTAATTCTATGTGTGTAGGATCATGCATGTTAGAAATTGGAGTATTAGCATGTGTAAAACTGTATGTTGTATCTTGTATATCAGTTGATGAATCTTTTGATTCATACTCTATGTTAAGTAGTGAAATCTTGGAACTTGACCTAGCACCCCTGTCATATGTATCATGTTCAGCCAGTCTGTAGAAAACTCCAACTTGGGCTAGGTTTTTACTGCTCTAGACATTCCACATCACGATACTTCATTTCACTATGGACTTAGCTTTTCCTCGCCCGAGTTGTGGGCCGAGAGGTCGGGTGGTTGTGGGATGCATTTGCACTCGTGTCTGGGGACCGAGTGGAGTTGATAGCAGTCTGTAGATCTGATTTCTTTGGGAGAGTGATAGTGATGGTAGATCTGGGTTCTTGGAAACTGTCAGAGTGACAGTGAGTCTCAGCTGTGTAGATTCCAGCTAGTGAGTGAGTTAGTGATTTGTTTGTTAGCCGGTCTTGTTGATCGAGGATTTGGATCATAGCCTGCATGAGCTACATTTGAGCTTTACAGAGATACTTTACAGAGATACTTGTTATGGGTTACTTTGACTCGAGCGGGTTGCTCCCCTCGAGTGCCACTCCGGAGTAGGCGAGACCGGGTTGTTGTACCGGCGTGAGTTTGAGATGTTCTTTCGCGACTTGTTGTTGCATTTGTCCCTCTGGCTGTGCTTTTGTTGGCAGCCATGGACGCCCTACGTAAGTCCGCTCCTCCGGGACGTAACGGCAGTAGGTTGGCACAGGTTTGACTGGACCCGATGAGGCAGTCAGTTGTGATTGGGTGATCAGGGAGGAGAGTTAGTTGGGGCATCATGTTCTTTCTGTTCCACTGTTGAGCATCTAGATAGAGGCATAGTAGCTGTAGAGTTACTTTTCCCAGCTTTCCTTACAGCACTGCATATGTTACTTTATGCCTCTGGTAGACTTAGTGGGCAGACCGTCGGACTTGTTGGCGGCACCCACTGAGAACTACTGTGGGATGTAGTTCTCACACCCGTCGTGGTGTCTTCTCCCCAGGGACTTCTGCTCCGGTTCCTGCAGCTCCTGTTGCTGATCCAGCTCCTTCAGACCGAGGTAAGGGAGTCGTGAGATAGATCCCCTCCTGTCATCTTCAGTGTGTGAGTAGATGTACCCCAGTACTATTTTGGTGTGTGTTATGTCGAGTGACTTTTGTAGTGAGGTTTCGAGTTGTACCTTTCTTTCCTACTTTTCTGAGAGACTCTTGTGTTCTGGCGAGGTTGGTCTGTATATTTGTGAGTTGTAGTTTTATTTTATGTATTTTATTCCAGCTTTTCTCTTTCAGCTCTGATATCTGCTAGTGTAGATGTTTCTTTGCAGGTTAGTCGCTACGCCTATACGGGGCTTCCCGTATGGGCGGCGGATCTGTTGGCGAGCCGGGGCGCAGTATCGCCCCGGGGCGTGACACCAGAGGGCTAAGAAGGCGAAGAAAATAAAAGATGATTCCGATACGGAATCTGAGACGGAATCGATCGATTGGGATGAGTTGCAAGTTGAAGCAACTGCACCCACTGCTTCGAAGGGAAAAGCGCCTGCAGAAACATCAAAGCTCCGCCCTATGCTGAAAAGGGCAATGGAAAAAGCTCCACAAGAAAGAAACCTGTTGCTCGCAAGAGAGGGTTGCTCGAGGAATTTCCATTGAGCAACCAGTTGCAGCCGCCTCCTCCACAAGACTTTATCAGCTCTGCTAGGATAAAGGATTTTGAGAACAGGGAATGCATTGGCGAAAGACATGTTAATGTCAAAGCCTTGAAGGAACGATCTTCGCTTTTGGGACTCTGTATGACCAGACAGGTCTTGCTCCCATTTGCAACTTCCCCGAGACCATTGGGTATTGTCTTCACTCAGTAAGAATGTTTTATCAAAATGCCTGCTATCTAGTTGATCAGGAGAGCGGACGTCGAGAATTCCAAACATTGGTCAAGAATGTTAAGATCAAAGTAACCCCTCAACTGATTGGTTAGAGACGTTAGGAATGATGGAGCTCATTCTGATTGTCAATCCTTCATGAAACTCAAACGTTCTGGTTCTTGATGGAGATTGTCTTCAATCTCTGTCTTCAGATACTCCATCTTTTCTCCATTTTTCAATCGACTTCGAGAGAGTATTTGAACTTCATTATCTGTTATAACGTCCTTCCAAATATGAATACAAAGGTTCTTCGGTGGGATAGGATGTTGTTCCTCTATCTTCTTGGCAACCCCACAGCAGCAATAGGAGCAAACTTAAATATTCCTTACATCATCTGGTCGAGGATGGCACGCTATGTGGAACATACTCACCCTTCAGAGAGACTACCTTATCCAATGATCATTATGCGCATTCTTCGAAAGTTTAAAGCTGACACAAGTGCGAGTTCCTACATGCACAGTCTAGGAACGATCAATGAAACAACTATTGTAAAGTCTCTCTCAACAAAACAAGATGAGCCCCCATCACCTCCTCACCGACGAAGAGCTCAACAACAAGCAACAACCTCTGCACCAGCAGCACCTCCAGTCCAACCAGCACCTGCAGCACAACAAGCACCTCCATCGACATCCGATGATGATGCATCGGTTACCTCCATTTATAAAGAACAGCAAAGGCTCTCCAACGAGCAAGAACGCATTTCGAATGAACTGATTGAAGTAAAGGAAGAAATTAAAAAGGTCAACAAAAACCAGTCATCCATGAACAAACGTTTAAAGAAAATCTTCCAAATACTCGGCTGCATCAGTTCGGATGATTCTGAGTAATTCCCTTCCTTTTTAATCTTTTCTTGTGCAGATTTTTAATCTTTTTCTTGTGCAGGTTTTAAGTTTTAGTTTTTAGTTTTAATTCTCAAACTTTTGGTTCTTGAACTTGTTAACTTTTCTCTCCTTTTTGGTAATTTTGGCTAACTTTGTGACAAAAAGGGGAGAGAGTATTAGAACAGTTTGAACAATCTATTGTCCAGTTGAACTATGAAGGTAAGTAAGATAAGTAGAACTTCAACTTTTGGTTTTCATTTGTGATTGCACGCATGCCTCGACTAACTATTTGCTAACTATTTGGGCATGTAATATAACTAACAAGTTGATCTTCACTAACAATTTTTGTGACATTTGGATTTTGATTGCATAGGAGATATGTTGGTTTATAACTATGATCAAATTACATATCTGAATGTATAAATGTCATGGTAAGTAAATGAGTATAAACTTCATCTCTGTATGTGGTTTTTGAATGATATAAAATTCTTGAGGTATCTAACGATTTCTTTTGTCAAGAATGATTTTTTTGCAGAGAGTACAGATGTCTAAGTCTAGAGTCTGTTTAGGAGTTTAACTCATGTATCTATTTTATTTTGGATCTCCATTGTAAATTTTTGTTGTATGGTGATAGCAACAAAAATATCTTTTTGAATTTTCTTGAGTGGATTTATGTTTTGTCACGAAACCGCCAAAGGGGGAGATTGTTACGGAATTTGAGTTGGCGTATTTCGTGAATTCGGTTAAGTCTTGAAGATTGAAGATAAAGAAAGTTGGATCATTTAACTCAATCTCAAGAAAGAAGAATTCAAAAGGATCAGGTATGTTTAACTAATTATTTTTGGTGATCCGAATACTTCTTATAGTGTAGAAACACTTGGATGAATTTCTAATTGCATAAAAATCAAAAACTGGACATGGGACATGTTCAGGATCCGGATCAGACTTTCCAATCCGGATCCCGAAGGGTGTTCGTTCATACACCAGTTCAATCCGGATCGTAGCCTCCTTTGATCCGGATCCCGAACACTGGTTTTACCATGTTTTATGAACGATCCGGATCAGGCTTTGCAATCCGGATCCCGAACGTTGGTGTTTGGTGAAATGTATGAACGATCCGGATCAGGCACTTCGATCCGGATCCCGAACCTTGGTTTTTCTGGAAACTGTTTGTCTCGCTACTGCAATCCGGATCGCCGAAGTCCGATCCGGATCGCCGTCCTGAAAAATTCCAGAAAAGGTTAGTTTTTGATTCTTATCCTCTTCCAATGGTTTCTAACCTATATATAGACCCTTTAATTCATCTTTTAGGGTAACCCACGAAAAAGGGAAAAAGACGACCGAATTAGATAGATCCACATATAGAGAAGAAAGGAAATCATAGATTAAATCTTATGTTTCTTCATCTATATTGATTGATTTGATTCTAGGTTTTCATACTCACATTTTGAGTAGAATCAAATCAATGAATACTTAGATGGTATTTCCGATCTATTTCTAATCTAAGTATTCGGCGGATCATCACCACCCAAAAACAACGATTTTCCCAAAATCGGCGCGTGGACTCGCGTGGCCTTGTGGATTCAAGGTGCTACCGCTCTCGTGGATTCGGAGCGAGGTACGTTCGTGGATTCGAAGCGTGCTACTGGGTGAAGACCGTGGATTCGGTCGGACGTCGTGGATTCGGCGTTGGACGCAGATCGTGGATTCGAGAAGCGTCGTGGAGCGAGCGGAGAAGATCAACTAGGAGCGTATGGAAAAGGTTGAGTCGTCTGTGAGTACGGTATATCACCTTGTACGTGTTTAATTCTAGTGGATTTCACCGTGTTATCGGTCCCGTGGTTTTTTACTCCGGTTTGGAGTTTTCCACGTAAAAATCTCTGCGTGTTATTTATTTTTCCGCATTGGGTTTTATATCGCAAAGATTTTTGAGTGTTTATTGTTTACACCTATTCACCCCCCTCTAGGTGTTTTTTCCCCTATTTAGATCCAATTATACATAACCCAACAAAATAAACTGCTATAAATAGAATAAATACAACTCCAAGTCCTCACCACAAGTACAAAAGTCGCTCAACTCTGAAATAAAAGTACAACTCTATCCCTCGCTACAAGTCTCTCAACAAGAACTCTCAAAATAATAAGGGTATATCTACTCTCTGGACAACGACTGGTAGGGATCTAGCTCGTGACTCCCTCACCTCGATCCGAAGAAGCAGCAACTGGAGCAGCAGAAACAGGAGCAGACGTCCCTGGGGAAAAATACACCACGACGGGTGTGAGAACTACATCCCACAGTAGTTCTCAGTGGGTGCCGTCAACAAGCCCAACGGTCTGCCCACTAAGTCTACTAGAGGCATAAGGTAATAAATGAAATACTGAAAGAAGAGCTGGAAAAGAATATCTCTACAGCTACTATGCCCCTATCTAGATGCTCAACAAGTGGAACAGAAGGGAAACATGATGCATATACTAACTCTCAGGTATAGCAACCCAAACTATAATGACTGCCACATAGGGTCCAGTCAAACCTGCGCCCACCTACTGCTGCACATCCTCAACAGGACGGTCTACCGTAGGGTGTCCATGACTGCCACAACTGGGCCAGCCAGAGGGACAGCGTCGACAAGTCACGATAGAAGAACTCAATCTCACGCCGGTTACAACAACCTGGTCTAAAGCTCAATCTCAACGCCGGTTACAACAACCCGGTCTAAAGCTCAATCTCGACGCCGGTTACAACAACCCGGTCTCGCCTACTCCGGAGTGGCACTCGAGGGGAGCGACCCGCTCGAGTCAAAAGTAACCCATGTCCAACAGTTCTGTCAAGTATCACAGCCAATGAGGCAAAAGTCGACACTATGCTCAAAGTGGAGACTCACTCAATCCACAATGCAAAACCCAGCCCCAACTGATGTATAACACTAATCGGTCAAACCGCCCACAGTTCGCGGTTACCGAAATAATAACCCGAGTCGATAATCTGGTGCAATCCGACCCGACTCAACAATATAGCTATACTATCCCCCATCCCTGCTCTCTAACCCGAGCAACAAGGAACATTCGACAGTCGGGACCGCTGTCAACCCAACGGCTCCCTAAAACAGGCATCACTGACAGGATAACTCCACAACAGACACAATAAAGGGTCCGGGAACCCCGAAAGACTAGAACCTACAACCCTAATCAAACAAGAACAGGCTCTAGGCATAGCCTCTCGTTGTTCTCGTCCCAAAGGAAAAAAGGCAGACCTTGGAACCCAGACCACTCGAACCATCTCGGGTGGTTAAATTTATCGGAAAAAGGTGATATTTCTTATTGAAAGCCATTTGATCTGGAAGAAATCCATATTTATGATTTTTAGTTCTTTTTAGGAAAACAATTGAAAACAAGTTTTATATCCAAGCCTCGTAGAGCTAATGCCTTTGTCCAATCAAACAAGAACAGACTCGGCGACTCCACGATGCTCGGAAGAAAACATTGGTTGACTAAAATCATATGTGTCCAAAAACAGTTCTGGGTTCAAGGTCCTGCTATCACTTGTACAAAGCTGCCACTGACACAGTGGCGACAATAAAACAAGAAACCAAAACATCTCGGGACCGCCGTCTACCAAACGGCTCCCGCTACGATGAACGATCAACTGTATCTACCAGACTCCACTCTGCTCCCAAGCACGAGTGCAAGAATGCATCCCACACTAAAAGAAACCCGACCACTCGGCCCACTACCCGGGCGAGTAAAACACTATGTCCAGGAAAGAAAGAAGTGTGGATGTCTAAAGCAGAATAAAACCTAGCCCAAGTTGAAGTTTTCTACAGTCTGGCTGAACATGCTGCATATGACGGGGTGCTAGGTCAAATTCCAAGATAATAATAATTTTACAGAGTAGGAACAAGAGATCGCATGATCATCATATAACTCTAGAATCAACAGCTATCACATTCTAGCATGTTACACAGGGATATCACTATCATGCATGGTCCTACTATAGCAGATTTAATGCACATTCCATCATTCTTGGAGACAGGGCCACCCACCTGAAGGTGCACAACTATCCAGGGTCGTACAGCAAAGAAAGCCCAGAAACAGATATACGAGCACAATCACCAAGCCAATAGTACCAAAGTAGTGTTCAAAGCATCCTGGGTACAAAAATACCACCCAAAGTTACATTAATTCCATAAAATTCCAAGTTCCACAAATCTGCTGTGACAGTCCCCTTAAAGTGAAATTTTCACCTGTAAAACAATCTCCAAAAATTCCAATAAAAATATGACGGCGATCCTCGTGAAGAGTAGATGTCGATAGAGCCTTGAATCGTCGAATTCCGATGACCGGATGAGGAGATAAAAATCTGCGAAGGCCTTACTATCCAAAAACTCCAACAAAAAAGGTGGGTTCAGAAACTCCTCGGGATCCGTGTCAAAAACCCCAAACGAGATGAAGAGATCATACGGAAATCGACGGCGTACCTCTCGTGATTCCAACGCCGGGAAAATCGTCCAAAAATACAGTCGGGGTAGCTCTGTAGACCTCTCAGACTGAAGTGCGACGGAAACGGGCCTCCAACTGAAAATCGTCGCACTGCGCTCCGATGCCGAAGTCGTCGACGCCGCGGCTTCCAAAAATTCTGGACCTTTGCCAGAAGATGCGCAACATGAAGATCTCCAACTTTGCTAAAGGGGCTAAGGGCAGAGGAGCTCGGGAAAGGGGGCAAAAAGCACAAGCAAGCAACCCTTTTATAGGCCCAGCCCGAAAAATCCAGATTTTGGACTTTTGGCCCAAAATTCGGGCGCCCGGGGCATTCGGGCTGCTACAGTAACGGGCCCGCCCGTTACTGTGCGCGCCCGAATCCTGGGCTCGGCCCGTTACTGTGCGCGCCCGAATCCTTCTCGGGCCGCCACGTGGCCCAGACGCGCTCCCCGAGCCCGGCGCACGTGCGCCCGCGCGAACCGCGCGACGCCGCGTGTCCCGACACGCGGACAGTGCGCGGCTGCACCCGCCAACCACGGGGCGCCACGTGGCGCCCCCACGTCGCCCCCCCACGCCGCCACACCTGGCCCGCAACCTGCCCGCGTACGGTCACCTGCCCGCCACTGCTGCCTGGACCGCGCGCGCACGAGAGCCCGCCAATCCGGAGATGCCATGTGGTCCACCCAGCGGTCCACCGTACACCCGCCTTTTTCCGTGGACCGCGCCCGCTGCGCCCGCCAACCGGGCCCGCCACGTGGCCAGGGCCCGGGTGCACGCCTTCGCGGTGGACCGCGCGGCTGCGCCTCCACCCGCCCCCGCGCTCCGCCGCCAGCCGCCGCCGCCGGCGCGTCTCCGGCCGCCGGAACAGTAACCCCACGCCTCGAAAATCCGTGTTTTTTGCGTTCGGGCTCCGAAAAATATAAGTAAATAGTCCATCTTGACCGTTTTCGCGCGCTGAATCCAAATCCGATGTCCGATTTGCCAAATTCCACTTCTAAAATTTCCCAAAAATTCCCGAAAAAATAAACTTGATCCGTTTTTCGTGCCGGGTCACTTCCTTGGTTCCAATAAGCGCGCAAAAATCTCAATCACTCAAAATGGCCTCCCGATAAGCAAGTCTTGCTCCCATTATCACCAAAATCCATTTCCGGGCCCCGACACACGCACAAACACTCCCAAAAACACTAATCCATCAATGATCCCTTAAGTGGGGATTCGGGTCCTCACAAGGTACATTAAATTTCGATTTGGTATCCTATGAGCAATATCTCTCGATATACTAGATATTTCGGATGTTGATTGGCTGGATCTGGTGTATCGGAAGAGCACGAGTGTCATATTTTTACCTTGGCCTTGTCCCTTGCAGCATGGCATAGTAAAAAAAGCAAAACTGCGATTGCTCTCTCTATTGCCGAGGC
>JAQNDB010004747.1:0-22461 GCA_029204045.2 Tillandsia leiboldiana
TTAACCATCATCGTGGATATCCAATTTGCAATTTTTCATAAAGACATAATAAACATGGGTATTGAAACTATGCACAAATTCTTCAAACACAATTAATATTTACTAAGCGACTCTCAATCACATACATTTGTACACTAAAATGCATGCAATCAATCAAAAGCATTAGAGAATCGTCCACTGTTCTGGAGACGAAGCAACCCATATGAACGCTCTCCGTAGGCAAAGCCGAAGTCGGTGAAGTGCGTAGTCACACACAATCAAAATCCGCCGAAATCGCACCCTCGGTACTCGGTCGCCAAGGCCTCTGCTCAAGCAACCATCACAGCCAACACCACAACAACACCTCAAACAGCACTTGCTGTTTGCAAACCAGCACAGAGAGGGGGTTTTTCACTGCGTGCAGTACTCTGAAAAATCCAGAAAAATCACGACTGCGATCCTCACGATGAGTAGATGCAAATCAGTATTTATACTCCTCGTTCCGACACTGTAGGCCAAGATACACACAAAAATTCGGGTAAGCCAACTCCATCCCGATCACAATCTGCGGGAAATCAGTCCCGAAAAGCTAAAAACCTCACCTTCGAAATGATCTCCAAAAATTCGATAAAAATACGGTGCATTCCTCTCAAAGTTGAATGTCGATCGAGTCCTCAAATGTCCCGTTCCGATGCCCGTAGGCCGAGAAAACCTAACAATACTCCACCGCGTCCAAACACCTCGCAGCAGTACAAGGGGTCAAAAGATACTCGGGAACACCACCAAAAACTCGAAATGGAGCGAAATGATCACACGGAAATCGAAGGATACCTCTCGTCGATGCGCTGCCACAAAATCGGCTCAACACTCCATTGGGGTGGTCCAGGGAGCCGCGGAATGAAATGCGATGGAAGAAGCCACAATCGAAGGAGCGTCGAAGCGCGCGCGTCGCAGAAAAACGCGATGCCGCGGCCTCCAAAAATCTCACAATCCATGGAAGAGTAGAGGACAAGATGTAGAAGAGCTCTGCAAACACGAGGGGTTCCCAGAAAATCTCCAAACAAATCCCGCAATGGGCCACCCCATGCCTATTTATAGGCTGAAATCTAAGAGAAATACACGGTTTGGGGTGCAGTTTCCGGGCGTCTGAATCTTTCGGGCGCTACAGTACTCCGGATACCCCCCGAACACACAACGCCTGAAACTCCCTTTAACGCACCACGTCGCCCGAACAGGGGACAGCGAGGGCCGGCCAACCGGGCCGCGCCGCGTGGCTTGCACCTGCACGCGGGTGGTGGCGCCCGCCAACCACACGCGCCACGTGGACCGCACCCACAGACAGGCCCACGTGCGCCCGCGTGCTCCCGCGCACCCGCCGCCCCGGTCAGCGCCCACGTGCGCCCGCCTGACACGCGCCTGCTGCGCTGCTCCGTAGAGCGCGCCTGATGCGCCGCCAATCGGGGATGCCACGTGTCCACCCGGCGGTCTAAGCTCCTCCCGTGCACCCGAATACACTGAAACTTCGGGTGTCCGTTTTCGGGCATCCGGACTTAGAAAATACAACCAAGTAGTCAATTTCCATTATTTTTTCGCGCTGAATCCAAATCCGATATCCGTTTCGCGCGAAAACCTCTCTAAAATTTAACGGGGGCATCTGAATACACTTGTGATCCATTCCACGCATTGAGTCCCTTTCTTGAATCCGATACGCGCACAACACCTCCAACACCCAACATAGGCCTCCAGAAGCGCTGATCAAACCGTAATCCTTTCGCGGGGATTCGGGTCTTCACACACCTACTTAACTATTTTTAAAAATTTTGAATTTTTTAATTATATTTTTAAAAATTTTACTATTGATCTTATAAAATATATTTAGTTTTATTGTTATATCAATAGTTTTCATATTACATTTTTGTTTTTTTAAAAATTTAAATAATTTAAATTAATATTTAACACAATAGAAAACTTAAGAATATTAGAAAAAACAAAAAATTATTTTATATATATATCTGAGAATCAAGCAATGGAAAGTGTTAAAATTAATTGCTGTTAATAAGAAATAGCTGAAACAAAATGGACATAAAAAAAAAGAGAAAAAAAGCATCACATAATCACAATTTAAAGCATTTCACCAAATATCATATCATTAAATCAACATCAATAAGCAATAACTCCATAAGAAAGACCAGTCAATAATTAGCTCCTAATACTAATTAATACTGATTTAAACAAACCCTATATTAATTAATTAATTAATTAATTAATTAATTAATTTCCTTAATTCTATCTTTTTTCTAATAATTAATGTCCACTCCTCACCCTCTTCCTTGTATTCTCCGGCTTCGTCGCCGCATATATCGACGCCAGCGATCGAAACCGCGTTTTGCTGGGCCGGTCTTTCCCGCACTTCTCCTCCCTCCTCTCCGTCCTTCAGCCTTCTACTTTCTTTCTGACAATCATTCATATTCGTAACCTCGCATTACTTTTATTTATCTCATCGTTTTCTTTTTCCTTCAGCATTCTACTTTCTTTATGACGATCGTCCTCGTTCGTATTCTCGCCCTTCCTTTCATTCGTTTTACTCTCTTTGTTTCTCTTGTTCTCGTCGTCGTCGTCGTCATCCTCCTCCTCTCCGCCGCTTAGCTGCACGAGGCGCTCCGCCGCCTCCTTGTCGGGCACCGTAAACTCCGTTAACTCCGCGCGCATAATATATACGTTTACGTATGTTATCAAGGAGAGAAATAAGAGAGAGAGAATAGCTCGAGGGGAGGAGGCGAGAGAAGGGATTGTTTAAGAAGAAAATTAAGAGAAGCTAACATTCTTTGGTGTGGTTTTTTTTTGGGTTTCTTATGGGGAAAGGAAGGGGAAAAAGAAAAAATGGGGTTTGAATGGTTTTTAATTACGTGTGGATGGAGGAGGGTGTTCAATATGAGTGCATGCTGCTATAGATACCCCAAAGTGTATCCTACAATACTATTTCTGACATCACAATATTATTATTTTACTTAAATATTAATTACTAAACTCTAAATATATATTATTATTATATTCTGAACTCTAAATCTTAATCCATATATATATAGAAAATGCTACTTGTACACCGAATTTGGGGTGTACATTACACACCCCACCTATTCAATGAGTGGGGTGTGGTGAGGAGTCACTTCACAATTTGTGAAGTGACCTCCCATCCTTAGATGGATGAGTGTAAGATGTACACCCCCTTTGGGGGTGTACATATAGCATTGCTCATATATATATATATATATATATATATATATATATATATATATATATATATATATATATATATATATATATATATATTATATATATATATATATATATATATATAGCACAATAATTAGTGTTACTAATTTTTTTACCGTTAGATCTATCTCTTTGATTATTTCTATCTCTTGGATTATAGTATTCAGCCAACAAACCCACTAAACCCTATAGGGGATTGCTGCTATCATCCTCTCTCTCTCTCTCTATATATATATAGCGTACGTACGTAGGGCTACTATACTCTTATGAGTATAAATATCTTTGTACTCATAAGAGATAAAGAGAAAATATAATAGCACGGATCTCAATGCAAATTTAATGATAAAAAACTCACAAGTATAATTGAGATTATACTTTTCAAAGTATATATATAAATTTTACTCTCTCTCTCTCAATCTATATAGCTAGGCACCTATCGATAGTACCGGAGTTTCGGTGTCATAGTCTCGTTTTAGATTTTAGCATATTCAAATCAACGATCCACTCCCGTTAAAATAATTTAAGATATTTTAAGTTTTTTTAAAAAAATATTAAAATATTTTTAAAATTATTAATTTTTAGTGGCTACTATAACGAGTTTGTAGTTTAACGGTGTACAAAAATCTAAATTTATTCAACTTTTGATAAAAAATATTTTAAACTATTTAAGTCAACATCATCATTCTTAATTTGAATTCAAAATTCTCTCATTAAATTTTAAAGATTATTCAATTTTTACTGTTCATTTTGACATGATTTATTACTAAATAAATAATATCGAAAATAATTAAAATTTTATTTCTAAAAACTTCATAAGCCCTAAATCATATTTAACGGTGTGGATCGTTGATTTGATTACCCTAAAATTGAAAATAAACTATAATTCCGAAGCTCCAATACTATCGATTGTATAGGAGCCTAGCTCTATATATAAATATATATGAGTAGAACTTATATACTTTCAAAAGTATAAATCCAATTATATTTGTAAGTTTTTATCATTGGAGTTGCATTGAGATATATACTATTATTTTTTTTTTCTCTCTTTTTAATTAACTTTATAATAACACAAATCTCAATACAAATCTAATATTAATAATATATATATATATATATATATATCTATATATACACTACATTAACAATATAATAGAATACTCAAACAATATAATAGAATACTCAAAGGATAATCCGAGCATTTCTCTTTAAATATAGAAAATGTTGGCACTTGGAAGAGCGCATTTCTAGAGAGATAAAGAGAGAAAATATTGGCAATATTACGTGCACAAGGTGCACCATGCATCGTACCCTTAAACCTATCATAATATTTTTTTTTAAATCAAAACTGATATTTTATATGCTGTTTGATTCTGCGAAGAAATGTGTGGAAATATTTTCTAAGAAAAAAGTTTTCCATGAAATAGTGTTTCCTCAATTTTTCTTCTGTTTGGTTCTAAGAAAATTAGCTTTTTCAAAAAAAATAAATTCTTCTAGATTTTTTTGGAAAAAATAGTGTTTTTATTCTTCAAATTTTCTTTTTAAGAAACTTTTTCAATAATATTTTTTTAAAAAAAATTAAAATAATAATTTTTTTTGAAATCAAATGTGCAGAAAACTTAAAGAGAGATTTTTCATGAAAAACTTTTTATTGAAATCTTTAATTTCTTCGTACTTTTGCTGCTAATATTGAGATATAGGTTTTCAAAAAAAAAAACACACACACACAGTACTTATTTTTCTTCATATTAATTTTATTATTCGAATTATTAATTTATTTGATTTGAATCAATCAATAATATTTTAATTTAAATTTTAAACTAATTATTATTTTAATAAATTTATCGCCTGTTAAAATTATATGACATATACTAACAAAGTTTGTAAAAATAAATGATACATTCAAATTTCGACGTTAAATCCTATTCAGTGACTCAAATCAAATAAGTTAAAATTTTAGATAATAAAATTCAAGTAGTTCATAATTCATATAATTTTTATATACTTTTATCAAAAATAATAATAAATAAACAAAGTTGCTCTATTTTTAGTTAAATTTATATTAATCATTGGTACCAATACCTAATGATTAAGAATCTACAAGTGATATAATTTTTTAGTGGATTGATTTGTTAGATTATTTCATCTCATATTAATACATTTTCAAAATTTATAATAATTTATACGTAATAAAAGATTATGTTTATCAAATTAGATTAATTTTAATTTTAAAACATGATCTTTTCGTATTGCGTGCGGTGCATGAGTTGTACTGGTACACCTGGTTCAATCAATAATAACTTAGAGAGAGAGAGAGAGAGAGAGAGAGAGAGAGATATGGTAGGAGTTGAGGAGGAAGGTGGTAGGAAGGAGAGATGGTAGGAAAGAATGTGTTTTGGTCATCTTCCTTTCCCATGTTTGTGTATAGAAATAAAAAAGAGAAAAACTATTTGTACACTCTAAAAAGAAAATTATAAACGTCGACACGAAATTTTCTATATTTTTAGAAACAGAATTACTATACTATTATATAACTTCGATATTGTAGTCTTATTTTTTTATCTTAAAATATTCAAATTAACGATCTATATCGTTAAATATGATATAGGATATATATATATATCTATATATATATATATATATATATATATCTATATATATATATATATATATAGTTTTAGAAATAAAATTTAAATTTTATTTAATGTAATATATTTTATATTATTAAATTTTAATGGCTGCTATAGTGAGTTTATAGTTTAACGGTACAGAAAAATTTAAATTTATTCAAATTTTACTAGAAAATATTTTAAACTATCTAAGATAAAAGTTAGTACCTTTGATCTTAAATTTTAAAGTATTATTCTCAAATTTTAAAAATTATTTAATTTTTATCATTTATTTTGACATTATTACTTACTAAGTAAATAATGTCGAAAAAATTAAAATTATAATCCTAAAAACTTCGTATACCCTATATCGTATTTAACGATGTGGATCGCTAATTTGAATACTCCAAAATCGAAAATAAAACTATATATAGTATAGAAATCTAGCTCACATTTTTAATATATATATATATATACTATATATATATTATATATATCTATATATATATATATATATATATATATATATAAAGTTATTAAGGTAATGATCTACTTTTAAGTTTTAAAAAACTGTGAGATAATATTCAAATTTTTAAAGTCCTCAATAATCAATTTTATTATTTTATTGTTAATTTTTAATTTATTTAATTTTATTAATTTTTATTTATTATCATTTAATTATTATTAATTTCTTAATTAAATTTTGAACGTTTTTTGCATTTATGGACTCTTAACTACGTGATGTGAATGTTGGAATCCCAACTTTCACCTACACCTTACATCTATATAAAGTTTTATTGTGTACATATTAAGATACACACTCATACACATACACAAGCAAGAGAAATAAAAAAAAAATAAAAATTTAGAGATATTTGATTCTTATTTCGATTTCATTTTCTTATATTCTTTTACTATCGGATGTTAAAAGAAACTTCGTCAAACCTCTTCCGCGGTCGTGCTCGTAAGAAGAGAAGTTCCGGTCATACTTTGGGGTGGTATCTCCGATTAATCCGCACGAAGGACGAAAATGCGTCTTAGGGCAATGCCTCGCACGCTTCCGAATCAATTTTATTTTGATTTTTTTTATCTACAATTTTTGAAATTTTCATAGCGATTAAAGGTATGTTCTGCTATTTAATTTATTCACTAAATTGTTAGATAAGTTAATCACAATCAGATTTAGTACGATAATTTTTTCTAACAAAAACGAGGTGCAAAATTTACACTCCCTCATGAGTGTATAAAATTGAATTAAAATTTATAGTCACCTCCTAAACTTTAATGGGAAATTAACCTCTAAACTTTTTTGTATTAAATTTACACTTTATTTACTTATGATCGTTTGATTTAACTAAGTTCCTTTCATTAGCAAATTGAAAAATTTTGTTAGGATCAAAATAAGTGCCCACAAAGATGCGCATGCTTAAAAATTACTTTAATTAAAAAAGGTTCGTTTGATAAAATATTTAAAATTACTAACGGAATGAGCTATATCAAACGATTAGTAAATAAAAATATATAAATTTAATAAAAAAAATTTCATATATAAGAGAGAGTAGCATTAAATAAAAATAACCTTACCTCATTCTAATTTTCTAAATAGAAAATAACTTTTTCTACCTAGAAGATAATATTGTTGTTCTATATAAAATATAATAAAATTACGAATAAAATTTTACGATATTATATATGCTCTTACTAAGCAAATAACCTTAAATTTATTTTTCATTAACCATTAAAAATTATTAATTTTACATTTACTAAAATACTACAATAGTGGTGTCCAAAAGTCATAAAAGTTAAATAGTCTAAATTAAATTTAATAATATCGATTATTGATTCAGATATTCTATTATTAAAAATAACATGAAAAAAAAAAATGAAACAATTTATTTCTAAAGTATTTTATCTTTTCTCCTTATATACACATTCTAAATTGCTATATATAAATTTACTAATATATCAACCTCTTGGATATTGTCACGCCCCGAGTTTAAAAATCAGATCTGAAATTTTTTTTTTTTTTTGAATAAATCAGAGTTTGCAAACGGCGTAACAGACCGCCACACATATAGGAAATCCCCTATCCGAAAGGATAGGGTCTCTCCTATAGGCTAGGCTAATCCAATCATCAATCAGATAGCAATAAATATCTCAACTGCTACAATACTAATCATCAGGGATAATCCAAACCTCATACTATCATCAAACTGAAATAGCATAAATGAAAGTCAACTACAGATAGATCGGTGATCTGCTAGTGGGCCGGGTCGTTACAGATATATATAATCCAAATCAATTGAGAGAGAAAAAGAAAAAAAAAAAAAAAAACACCTAGAAGGCCATGTCTTGTGGTTGACTTGGACTTTGTTGACTTACTAAAATAGTAGAATGTTGGTATAGCTTTTTGACCATTGAATTAGTGCAATTGCAAAGAACTTCATAGTTTTAATTACACTTAAAAGACAAAGATTTTCACAATATCTATTATCACAGACTTGTTTATAACTCTCACATGTCTGTGTCGAATAAATCTATATCTATGTTAATTCGTATCCGTCGCAGACGCATCACATGCGTATTTTGATTTTCTTAATGTATCGTGTAAAATGATAAGTATTTTGATTTCTTGATGAATACATATAAATTCTATTTGAATGATATAAATAAATTATATATAGTAATTTTTTTAATATATATATATATATATAAATGTATTAATAAAATTTTTATTAATTTTTATTCGTACGAAAAATATAATAATATTTTAATAAAAATATATATTTTATATATAATAAATATATATTATTATATAAATATTGTGTGTTTAGGTCTTAATATTTTAAATATGTCCAATCATAAATACAGTTCTCTCAAAACTTAATTAAATTTTTATAATGCAACGATTATTTTATATTATTTTATATGATGTCAGAGTTGAAAGTTATGAGTTCGAATACCGTCAGGCCTCTAACATAATTAATTTTTTTCTATTTAATTCACGTCTTGAGCCTACACAATTTGGGCCTATCGAAAAAAATATTGAGCCCAAACATGAGGGAGATTATTAAAATATTAAAAAAATTATTATCTAGAAATTTATTTTTTATAATATAACGATTATTTTATATAATTTCACAAACGGACTACCAAGCTCCATACAATCGCAAAAAATTTTTCTCGTTCTTTTATTTTATTTTAAGTTTTTTTAAATTTGTGGACATTCGAATATGACTCGAATTAATCTGATCTCACGTTACATGACATAATATTAACCCTGTTAGCAAACAGTGACAATATTCTTTTATCTTTTTATTATTATTATTATTATTATTATTATAACAATTTGTTTACTTAGTTGCATTACTTATTCAAAAAGTAACACAAAAAAGCTAAAAAAAAAAAAAAACATATAGAAAAAGGTTCTTTTTTTTGTGTCTTGGAACACAAGAAATGTTATTGATCAAGCTCCCATTAAAGGAAAAGAAAAGAAAAGAAAAAGTTTTCTTTGCCTTGTACACTTTTTCTTAGCTTAATAAAAGACTTCACCTCTCCTTGCAGTGAATAAACCTCAAAAAAAAAAAAAAAAATCCAAATAATTTCACATTTGTAGCAAATAAAAAAAAAAAAAAAAAGTTGTACGTTGCATGGCCGACATAATAATTTTTTTATAAAAATTGTCATGAACCAAAGTGATCAACAAAGAAAGGGAATTGAGCTGATGATGTTGGATTTAATTTTTTCTTATATATGGGCTAACATATAAATTTATAATATATTATGAACTATCTAATTTAATAGGGTCATAAGTGATTTAATATGAGCTCTAAAAATATCCATTGGGTATGAGTTATTAATGTGTAGAAACCCAATACAAATCTAATTAGGGTTTATGAGACTCTAATTAAACATAGTATATAAGGAATATAAAAGGTTGTGGTCCCGAGGTCGGATTTCTGCCGTCAATTTGCCCTGCCCTATTCAGAGCAAAATTAATTAGACGACGAATCTAGACATGGAAGCATTCAATCCAGGTGATTTTATTATCGGTGTTTCAGTAACGATAAAATTTAAGAACGCGTTTCATCAGGCATGGATTCCGGTAAACGTTTATAATATTTTCAAATAGATGAACGATTATCTAATAATTACATGTATTTTTTGAGTTATTTCGCATTAATTTACATACAGATGTAACAGATAAAGCTAACTCAGTGTTTCTTGAGTTACCTCGCATTAATTTACATACGGATCTAACAAATGAAGCTGACAACCCAGGAGGCAAAGTTTTTGTTAGTGACCAAAAGCACTTCCAAACTGCAGCAGTGAAAGGTTCATAAGTGAGGTTTAGGTACATTTTTGTTTGCAGTTGCTTATTTGAAGGGACAAGAAAGGGCTGCAGGTTGCAAATCCATACAAAGAAAGAAAAGATGAAAATATGTGCAACAGATCTGTTATTTAGAGTGTGTTTGGGTTGTCCCTAAAATATATCAAAAATTATTTTCAGTTTGAAATATTAATTTCTGTATTTTTGTTTAACTGTAAAAAAAAAAAAAAAATTTAAAAAAATATGTTTTTCTTCTTACAAATCAAACACTACAAAACTTAAAAAAAAAAAAAAAAAAAAAAAATCAATGAAATTTGTTTTTAACGAATTTTTTTTTTTTTTTTATGATTTCTAGTCAAGTTTAGGACAAATCTACAAAGAGCACAATATTTAGACTTAACCAATATTGGCTCTCTTTTTTTTTTTCATCAAACTCTTTTTATTATTATTAAAAATTTCTAAAAAATTGTGAACTCTAAGATGAAATGGTGTAAGATATAAACCTTCTTTTGGAGTATACAATTATTAGTATTTTTTATCTATAAATTTTCTCAACAAATTTAAAAATAAAAATTGGAGGCTTAAAATTTAATATAGAAAGTTAGAATAACAATCTCAAAATTTAAATATCTATGGCATAAATCGTATTTATTGTACCGTATCATGTCAACAAGATATCGATATGACACGTCTCGGTGCCGATGAAACAACTCAAAACTTTTTTTTCATTAAATTAGTAACTATTTTTTTTAATAAAATTAAAATATTTATAAAAATATATAATAAGCAGTTAAAATATTTTACTATTAAAAAAAAAACATTTTACGTCATTATATGTTGACATATATGTATTTTTTTAATAATCAGCACACGGTTCTCCACAAACCATTTAAAGAACTCTCCATGCTTTGTAGTTTCTACTACAAATTTCTTAAGACCCTGCTTGGATGTTGGAATATGTTATTCAAGTGATTTTAGTTTTTTAATGTTCTGATATTCATGAGGCTATTATATTTTTATCATGATAAATATAATATCTCATGCATATCAGAACATTTAAAAACTAAAAATCACTTGAATAACATATTCCAACATCCAAGCAGGGGTCTATAGAAATTGTAGTAGAAACTACAAGCATGGAGAGTTCTTTAAATGGTTTGTGGAGAACCGTTTGTGCTGATTATTAAAATACATATATGTCAACATATAATGACGTAAAATGTTTATTTTTTTAATAGTAAAATATTTTAACTGCTTTATTATATATTTTTATTAAATATTTTAAAATTTTATTAAAAAAATTATTACTAATTTAATGAAAAAAAGTTTTGAGTTGTTTCATCGGCACCGAGACGTGTCATATCGATATCTTGTTGACATGATCCGGTACAATAAATACGATTTATGCCAATAGATATTTAAATTTTGAGATTGTTATTCTAACTTTCTATATTAAATTTTAAGCCTCCAATTTTTTATTTTTAAATTTGTTGAGAAATTTATAGATAAAAAATACTAATAATTGTATACTCCAAAAGAAGGTTTATATCTTACACCATTTCATCTTAGAGTTCACAATTTTTTTAGAAATTTTTAATAATAATAAAAGAGTTTGATGAAAAAAAAAAGAGAGCCAAATATTGGTTAAGTCTAAATATTGTGCTCTTTGTAGATTTGTCCTAAACTGACTAGAAATCATAAAAAAAAAAAAAATTCGTTAAAAACAAATTTCATTGATTTTTTTTTTTTTTTTTTTTTTTTTTAAGTTTTGTAGTGTTTGATTTGTAAGAAGAAAAACATATTTTTTTTAAATTTTTTTTTTTTTTTTTTTTACAGTTAAACAAAAATACAGAAATTAATATTTCAAACTGAAAATAATTTTTGATATATTTTAGGGACAACCCAAACACACTCTAAATAACAGATCTGTTGCACATATTTTCATCTTTTCTTTCTTTGTATGGATTTGCAACCTGCAGCCCTTTCTTGTCCCTTTCAAATAAGCAACTGCAAACAAAATGTACCTAAACCTCACTTTATGAACCTTTCACTGCTGCAGTTTGGAAGTGCTTTTGGTCACTAACAAAACTTTGCCTCCTGGGTTGTCAGCTTCATTTGTTAGATCCGTATGTAAATTAATGCGAGTAACTCAAGAAACACTGAGTTAGCTTTATCTGTTACATCTGTATGCTAAATTAATGCGAAATAACTCAAAAAATACATGTAAATCTATTAGATAATCGTTCATCTATTTGAAAATCTTATAAACGTTTACGGAATCCATGCCTGATGAAACGCGTTCTTAAATTTTATCGTTACTGAAACACCGATAATAAATCACCTGGATTGAATGCTTCCATGTCTAGATTTCGTCGTCTAATTAATTTTGCTCTGAATAGGGCAGGGCAAATTGACGGCAGAAATCCGACTCGGGACCACAACCTTTTTCTATTCCTTATATACTATGTTTAATTAGAGTCTCATAAACCCTAATTAGATTTGTATTGGGTTTCTACACATTAATAACTCTATACCCAATGGATATTTTTAGAGCTCATATTAAATCACTTAATGACCCTATTAAATTAGATAGTTCATCATATAATTATAAATTATATGTTAGCCATATATAAGAAAAAATTAAATCCAACATCATCAGCTCAATTCCCTTTCTTTTGTTGATCACTTTGGTTCATGACAATTTTTTATAAAAAAATTATTATGTCGGCCATGCAACGTACAAACTTTTTTTTTTTTTTTTTTTTATTTGCTACAAATGTGAAATTATTTGGATTTTTTTTTTTTTTTTTTTTGAGGTTTATTCACTGCAAGGAGAGGTGAAGTCTTTTATTAAGCTAAGAAAAAGTGTACAAGGCAAAGAAAACTTTTTCTTTTCTTTTCTTTTCCTTTTAATGGGAGCTTGATCAATAACATTTCTTGTGTTCAAGACACAAAAAAAAAGAACCTTTTTCTATATGTTTTTTTTTTTTTTTTTTAGCTTTTTTGTGTTACTTTTTGAATAAGTAATGCACTCAGTAAACAAATTGTTATAATAATAATAATAATAATAATAAAAAGATTAAAAGAATATTGTCACTGTTTGCTAACAGGTTAATATTATGTCATGTAACGTGAGATCAGATTAATTCGAGTCATATTCGAATGTCCACAAATTTAAAAAACTTAAAATAAAATAAAAGAACGAGAAAAATTTTTTGCGATGTATGGAGCTTGGTAGTCCGTTTGTGACATTATATAAAATAATCGTTATATTATAAAAAATAAATTTCTAGATAATAATTTTTTTAATATTTTAATAATCTCCCTCATGTTTGGGCTCAATATTTTTTTCGATAGGCCCAAATTGTGTAGGCTCAAGACGTGAATTAAATAGAAAAAATTAATTATGTTAGAGGCCTGACGGTATTCGAACTCATAACTTTCAACTCTGACATCATATAAAAATAATATAAAATAATCGTTGCATTATAAAAATTTAATTAAGTTTGAGAGAACTGTATTTATGATTGGACATATTTAAAATATTAAGACCTAAACACACAATATTTATATAATAATATATATTTATTATATATAAAATATATATTTTTATTAAAATATTATTATATTTTTCGTACGAATAAAATTAATAAAAATTTTCTTAATAATTATATATATATATATATATTAAAAAATTACTATATATAATTTATTTATATCATTCAAATAGAATTTATATGTATTCATCAAGAAAATCAAAATACTTATCATTTTACACGATACATTAAGAAAATCAAAATACGCATGTGATGCGTCTGCGACGGATACGAATTTAACATAGATATAGATTTATTCGACACAGACATGTGAGAGTTATAAACAAGTCTGTGATATATAGAATTGTGAAAATCTTTGTCTTTTAAGTGTAATTAAAACTATGAAGTTCTTTTGCAATTGCACTAATTCAATGGTCAAAAAGCTATACCAACATTCTACTATTTTAGTAAGTCAACAAAGTCCAAGTCAACCACAAGACATGGCCTTCTAGGTGTTTTTTTTTTTTTTTTTTTTCTTTTTCTCTCTCAATTGATTTGGATTATATATATCTGTAACGACCCGGCCCACTAGCAGATCACCGATCTATCTGTAGTTGACTTTCATTTATGCTATTTCAGTTTGATGATAGTATGATGTTTGGATTATCCCTGATGATTAGTATTGTAGCAGTTGAGATATTATTGCTATCTGATTGATGATTGGATTAGCCTAGCCTATAGGAGAGACCCTATCCTTTCGGATAGGGGAATTTCCTATATGTGTGGCGGTCTGTTACGCCCGTTTTGCAAACTCTGATTTATTCAAAAAAAAAAAATTTCAGATCTGATTTTTAAACTCGGGGCGTGACCAATATCCAAGAGGTTGATATATTAGTAAATTTATATATAGCAATTTTAGAATGTGTATATAAGGAGAAAAGATAAAATACTTTTAGAAATAAATTGTTTCATTTTTTTTTTTTCATGTTATTTTTAATAATAGAATATCTGAATCAATAATCGATATTATTAAATTTAATTTAGACTATTTAACTTTTTATGACTTTTTGGACACCACTATTGTAGTATTTTAGTAAATGTAAAATTAATAATTTTTAATGGTTAATGAAAATAAATTTAAGGTTATTTGCTTAGTAAGAGCATATATAATATCGTAAACTTTTATTCGTAATTTTATTATATTTTATATAGAACAACAATATTATCTTCTAGGTAGAAAAGTTATTTTCTATTTAGAAAATTTATAATGAGGTACGGTTATTTTATTTAATGCTACTCTCTCTTATATATGAAATTTTTTTATTAAATTTATATATTTTTTATTTACTAATCGTTTGATATAGCTCATTCCGTTAGTAATTTTAAATATTTTATCAAACGACCTTTTTTAATTAAAGTAATTTTTAAGCATGCGCATCTTTTGTGGGCACTTATTTTGATCCTAACAAAATTTTTCAATTTGCTAATGAAAGGAACTTAGTTAAATCAAACGATCAATAAGTAAATAAAGTGTAAATTTAATACAAAAAAGTTTTAGAGGTTAATTTCCATTAAAGTTTAGGAGGTGACTATAAATTTTAATTCAATTTTTATACACTCATGAGGGAGTGTAAATTTTGCACCTCGTTTTTGTTAGAAAAAATTATCGTACTAAATCTGATTGTGATTAACTTATCTAACAATTTATGTGAATAAATTAAATAGCAGAACATACCTTTAATCGATATGAAAATTTCAAAAATTGTAGATAAAAAAATCAAAATAAAATTGATTCGGAAGCGTGCGAGGCATTGCCCTAAGACGCATTTTCGTCCTTCGTGCGGATTAATCGGAGATACCACCCCAAAGTATGACCGGAACTTCTCTTCTTACGAGCCCGACGCGGAAGAGGTTTGACGAAGTTTCTTTTAACATCCGATAGTAAAAGACTATAAGAAAATGAAATCGAAATAAGAATCAAATATCTCTAAATTTTTATTTTTTTTTTATTTCTCTGCTTGGTATGTGTATGAGTGTGTATCTTAATATGTACACAATAAAACTTTCTATCGATGTAAGGTGTAGGTGAAAGTTGGGATCCCAACATTCACATCACGTAGTTAAGAGTCCATAAATGCAAAAAACGTTCAAAATTTAATTAAGAAATTAATAATAATTAAATGATAATAAATAAAAATTAATAAAATTAAATAAATTTAAAATTAACAATAAAATAATAAATGATTATTGAGGACTTTAAAATTTTGAATATTATTCTCACAGTTTTTTAAAACTTAAAAGTAGATCATTACCTTAATAACTTTATATATATATATATATATATATCTATATATATATATATATATATATCTATATCTATATATATATATATATTAAAAATGTGAGCTAGATTTCTATACTATATATAGTTTTATTTTCGATTTTGGAGTATTCAATTAGCGATCCACATCGTTAAATACGCTATAGGGTATACGAAGTTTTTAGGATTATAATTTTAATTTTTTTCGACATTATTTACTTAGTAAGTAAATAATGTCAAAATAAATGATAAAAATTAAATAATTTTTAAAATTTGAGAATAATACTTTAAAATTTAAGATCAAAGGTACTAACCTTTTATCTTAGATAGTTTTAAATATTTTCTAGTAAAATTTGAATAAATTTAAATTTTTCTGTACCGTTAAACTATAAACTCACTATAGCAGCCATTAAAATTTAATAATATAAAATATATTACATTAAATAAAATTTAAATTTTATTTCTAAAACTATATATATATATATATATATATATATATATATATATATATATATATATATATATATATATATATATCCTATATCATATTTAACGATATAGATCGTTAATTTGAATATTTTAAGATAAAAATAAGACTACAATATCGAAAGTTATATAAATAGTATAGTAATTCTGTTTCTAAAAATATAGAAAATTTTCGTGTCGACGTTTCTAATTTTCTTTTTAGAGTGTACAAATAGTTTTTCTCTTTTTTATTTCTATACACAACATGGGAAAGGAAGATGACCAAAACACATTCTTTCCTACATCTCTCCTTCCTACCACCTTCCTCCTCAACTCCTACCATATCTCTCTCTCTCTCTCTCTCTCTCTCTCTCTCTAAGTATATTGATTGAACCAGGTGTACCAGTACAACTCCTGCACCGCACGCAATACGAAAAGATCATGTTTTAAAATTAAATTTAATCTAATTTGATAAACATAATCTTTTATTACGTATAAATTATTATAAATTTTGAAAATGTATTAATATGAGATGAAATAATCTAACAAATCAATCCACCTAAAAAATTATATCACTTGTAGATTCTTCATCATTAGGTATTGGTACCAATGATTAATATAAATTTAACTAAAAATAGAGCAACTTTGTTTATTTATTATTATTTTTTGATAAAAGTATATAAAAATTATATGAATTATGAACTACTTGAATTTTATTATCTAAAATTTTAACTTATTTGATTTGAGTCACTGAATAGGATTTAACGTCGAAATTTGAATGTATCATTTATTTTTACAAACTTTGTTAGTATATGTCATATAATTTTAACAGCGATATAAATTTATTAAAATAAATAATTAGTTTAAAATTTAAAATTAAAATATTATTGATTGATTCAATCAAATAAATTAATAATGCGAATAATAAAATTAATATGAAGAAAATAAGTACTGTGTGTGTGTGTTTTTTTTTTTTTTGAAAACCTATCTCTCAATATTAGCAGCAAAAGTACGGAGAAATTAAAGATTTCAATAAAAAGTTTTTCATGAAAATCTCTCTTTAAGTTTTCTGCACATTTGATTTCAAAAAAATTATTATTTTAATTTTTTTTAAAAAATATTATTGAAAAGTTTCTTATAAAGAAATTTGAAGAATAAAAACACTATTTTTTTCCAAAAATCTAGAAGAATTTATTTTTTTTGAAAAAAGCTAATTTTTCTTAGAACCAAACAGAAGAAAAATGAGGGGAAACACTATTTCATGGAAAACTTTTTTTCTTTAGAAATATTTCCACACATTTCTTCGCAGAATCAAACAGCATATAAATATCAGTTTTGATTTAAAAAAAAATATTATGATAGGTTTAAGGGTACGATGCATGGGTGCACCTTGTGCACGTAATATTGCCAATATTTTCTCTCTTTATCTCTCTAGAAATGCGCTCTTTCCAAGTGCCAACATTTTCTATATTAAAGAGAAATGCTCGGTATCCTTTGAGTATTCTATTATATTGTTTGAGTATTCTATTATATTGTTAATGTAGTGTATATATATATATATATCTATATATCTATATCTTATTAATATTAGATTTGTATTGAGATTTGTGTTATTATAAAGTTAATTAAAAAGAGAGAAAAAAAAATAATAGTATATATCTCAATGCAACTCCAATGATAAAAAACTTACAAATATAATTGGATTTATACTTTTGAAAGTATATAAGTTTCTACTCATATATATTTATATATAGAGCTAGGCTCCTATACAATCGATAGTATTGGAGCTTCGGAATTATAGTTTTATTTTCAATTTTAGGGTAATCAAATCAACGATCCACACGTTAAATATGATTTAGGGCTTATGAAGTTTTTAGAAATAAAATTTTAATTATTTTCGATATTATTTATTAGTAAATAAATCATGTCAAAATGAACAGTAAAAATTGAATAATCTTTAAAATTTAATGAGAGAATTTTTTGAATTCAAATTAGAATGATGATGTTGACTTAAATAGTTTAAAATATTTTTTTATCAAAATTTGAATAAATTTAGATTTTTTGTACACCGTTAAACTACAAACTCGTTATAGTAGCCACTAAAAATTAATAATTTTAAATATTTTTAATATTTTTTTTAAAAAAACTTAAAATATCTTAAATTATTTTTAACGGGAGTGGATCGTTGATTTGAATATGCTAAAATCTAAAACGAGCCTATGACACCGAAACTCCGGTACTATCGATAGGTGCCTAGCTATATAGATTGAGAGAGAGAGAGTAAATTTATATATATACTTTGAAAAGTATAATCTCAATATACTTGTGAGTTTTTTTATCATTTAAATTTGCATTGAGATCCGTTGCTATTATATTTTCTCTTTATCTCTTATGAGTACCAAAGATATTTATACTCATAAGAGTATAGTAGCCCTACGTACGTACGCTATATATATATAGAGAGAGAGAGAGAGGATGATAGCAGCAATCCCCTATAGGGTTTAGTGGGTTTGTTGGCTGAATACTATAATCCAAGAGATAGAATAATCAAGAGATAGATCTAACGGTAAAAAAATTAGTAACACTAATTATTTGTGCTAATATATATATATCTATATATATATATCTATATATATATATATATCTATATATATATATATATATTATATATATCTATATATATATATATATATATATATATATATGAGCAATGCTATATGTACACCCCCAAAGGGGGTGTACATCTTACACTCATCCATCTAAGGATGGGAGGTCACTTCACAAATTGTGAAGTGACTCCTCACCACACCCCACTCATTGAATAGGTGGGGTGTGTAATGTACACCCCAACTTCGGGTGTACAAGTAGCATTTTTCTATATATATATGGATTAAGATTTAGAGTTCAGAATATAATAATCATATATATTTAGAGTTTAGTAATTAATATTAAAGTAAAATAATAATATTGTGATGTCATAAATAGTATTGTAGGATACACTTTGGGTATCTATAGCAGCATGCACTCATATTGAACACCCTCCTCCATCCACACGTAATTAAAAACCATTCAAACCCCATTTTTTCTTTTTCCCCTTCCTTTCCCCATAAGAAACCCAAAAAAACCACACCAAAGAATGTTAGCTTCTCTTAATTTTCTTCTTAAACAATCCCTTCTCTCGCCTCCTCCCCTCGAGCTATTCTCTCTCTATTATTTCTCTCCTTGATAACATACGTAAACGTATATATTATGCGCGCGGAGGTTAACGGAGTTTACGGTGCCCGACAAGGAGGCGGCGGAGCGCCTCGTGCAGCCTAAGCGGCGGAGAGGAGGAGGATGACGACGACGACGACGAGAACAAGAGAAACAAAGAGAGTAAAACGAATGAAAGGAAAGGGCGAGAATACGAACGAGGACGATCGTCATAAAGAAAGTAGAATGCTGAAGGAAAAAGAAAACGATGAGATAAATAAAGTAAATGCGAGGTTACGAATATGAATGATGTCAGAAAGAAAGTAGAAGGCTGAAGGCCGGAGAGGAGGAGGAGAAGTGCGGGAAAGACCGGCCCAGCAAAACGCGGTTTCGATCGCTGGCCGTCGATATCTGCGGCGACGAAGCCGGAGATACAAGGAAGAGGGTGAGGAGTGGACATTAATTATTAGAAAAAAGATTAGAATTAAGGAAAATAATTAATTAATTAATACTTAATTAATTAATATAGGGTTTGTTTAAATCAGTATTAATTAGTATTAGGAGCTAATTATTGACTGGTCTTTTCTTATTGGAGTTATTGCTTATTGATGTTGATTAATGATATGATATTTGGTGAAATGCTTTAAATTGTGATTATGTGATGCTTTTTTTCTCTTTTTTTTTTATGTCCATTTTGTTTCAGCTATTTCTTATTAACAGCAATTAATTTTAACACTTTCCATTGCTTGATTCTCAGATATATATATAAAATAATTTTTTGTTTTTTCTAATATTCTTAAGTTTTTCTATTGTGTTAATATTAATTTAAATTATTTAAATTTTTAAAAAACAAAATGTAATATGAAACTATTGATATAAAAATAAAACTAAATATATTTTATAAGATCAATAGTAAAATTTTTAAAATATAATTAAAAAATTCAAATTTTTAAAAATAGTTAAGTAGGTGTGTGAAGACCCGAATCCCCGCGAAAGGATTACGGTTTGATCAGCGGCTTCTGGAGGCCTATGTTGGGTGTTGGAGGTGTTGTGCGCGTATCGATTCAAGAAAGGGACTCAATGCGTGGAATGGATCACAAGTGTATTCAGATGCCCCCGTTAAATTTTAGAGAAGGTTTCGCGCGAAACGGATATCGGATTTGGATTCAGCGCGAAAAAATAATGGAAATTGACTACTTGGTTGTATTTTCTAAGTCCGGATGCCCGAAAAACGGACACCCGGAAGTTTCAGTGTATTCGGGGTGCAAGGGAGGAGCTGTTAGACCGCCGGTGGGGGGACACGTGGCATCCCCGGATTGGCCGGGCATCAGGCGCGCTTACGGAGCAGGCGCAGCAGGCGCGTGCAGGCCGGAAGCGCACGTGGGCGCTGACCGGGGCGGCGGACCCGTGCGCGGGAGCACGCGGCGCACGGGGCTGTCTGTGGGTGCGGTCCACGTGGCGGCGTGTGGTTGGCGTGCGCCAAACCACCGCGTGCATGGTGCAAGCCACGCGGCGCGGCCCGGTTGGCCAGGCCCTCGCTGTCCCGTTCGGGCGACGTGGTGCGTTAAGGGAGTTTCAGGCGTTGTGTGTTCGTGGGGTATCCGGAGTAATGTAGGCGCCCGAAAAAGATCAGACGCCGGAAACTGCACCCCAAACGTGTATTTCTCTTAGATTTCAGCCTATAAAAGGCATGGGGTGGCCCATTGCGGGATTTTTTGGAGATTTCTGGGAACCCCTCGTTTTGGCAGAGCTCTTCTACATCTTGTCCTCTACTCTTCCATGGATTGTGAAATTTTTTGAGGCCGCGGCATCGTCGTTTTCTGCGACGCGCGCGCTTCGACGCTCCTTCGATTGTGGCTTCTTCCATCGCATTTCATTCCGCGGGCCCTGGACCACCCCAATGGAGTTTTGAGCCGATATTTGTGGCAGCGCATTCACTAAGGTATGCCTTCGATTTCCGTGTTGATCATTTCGCTCCATTTCGAGTTTTTGGTGGTGTTCCCGAGTATCTTTTGACCCCTTGTACTGCTGCGAGGTGGTTGGACGCGGTGGAGTATTGTTAGGTTTTCTCGGCCTACGGGCATCGGAACGGGACATTTGAGGACTCGATCGACATCTACCCTTTGAAGAGGAATGCACCGTATTTTTATCGAAATTTGTGGAGATCATTTCGAAGGTGAGGTTTTTAGCTTATTCGGGACTGATTTCCCGCAGACGTGTGATCGTGAGGGAGTTGGCTTACCGAGATGTTTTTGTGTGTATCTTGGCCTACAGTTGTCGGAACGAGGAGTATAAATACTGATTTGCATCTACTCATCGTGAGGATCGCAGTCGTGATTTTTCTGGATTTTTCAGAGTACTGCACGCATGTGAAAAACCCCTTCTCTGTGCTGGTTTGCAAAAGTCAAGTGCTGTTTGAGGTGTGGTGTTGTGGTGTTGGCTGTGATGGTTGCTTGAGCAGAGGCTTTTGCGACCGAGTACCGAGGGTGCGATTTCGGCGGATTTTGATTGTGGTGACTACGCACTTCACCGACTTCGGCTTTGCCTACGGAATCGTTCATATGGGTTGCTTCTCTCCAGAACCGTGGACGATTCTCTAATTCTCTTTGATTGATTGCATGCATGTTTAGTGTACAAATGTATGTGATTGAGAGTAGCTTCGTAATAGTAATTGTTTTTGAGAATTTTTGCAGATTAATACACATGTTTAATATGTCTTCTGAAAATTGCAAAATTGGATATCCACGATGATGGTTAAGG
>JAQNDB010004748.1:0-22458 GCA_029204045.2 Tillandsia leiboldiana
CCACAGCCCAAAGGCTTAAGCCCAGTTATTATTACTAGTGTCCAAGTCCATATAACCCAATCACAATTCCATCCACATCTGATTGGGGACTATTGGGTGTTCACAGACTCCCCCGTTTAAGCCTGACGTCCTCGTCAGCCCAAACACACACACACAGCCCAAATCACCAGGCGATGTGAGACTCCTCGCTAGCCCTGTATCTAGACCCAGGCTCAGCCGAGACTCGTAACACACTTCCGGCTGTATTGGCTCTGACTACCAAATGTAACGACCGGCCACTAGCAATAATAACTTGTTGGGCCCAAACACAGCCCAAAATGCTTAAGCCCAGTTATTATTACTAGTGTCCAGTCTCATAAACCCAATCACAATTCCATCCACATCCGATGTTGGACTATTGGGGTTTCACAGACTCCCCCCGTTTAGGCTGACGTCCTCGTCAGCCCAAACACACACACACACCCAAGATCACCAGGCGATGTGAGACCTCGTCTCGCTAGCCCTGTCCTCTGATACCATCTTAATCTGTCACACGCCCCGGGGTTTTCTTTTAGCGAAACATTTCACAAAAGGTATACATTTGCGCGTAAATTTTTTTGAAAAACCTTCTTCCCCGGTGCGTGCCCAGGACCCGCCGCATACACAGGATCACTCTGCAAACGGACAGAGTTTCCCCTCTGTATTGCACGACTCGCGGCTAGTACAACATCCAACTACAGTCAACAATCCAATCACAACAGTTTCTAACACACATACAAGCACAGAACTGAATCAATCTCATGGCCGTCAGTTTGAAAGGAATAAATCCACAATTTTAAAAGCGGTGCCCACCCGGCACCCAGATTTCTAAAACAGTTTCGAATCAATAAATCCACGGAGTTTTTAAAACAGTGCCCACACGACACTCAATTTTTGAAAACGTTTTTCGCAGTTCTTTTTCTTTTCTTTTTTTCTTTTGAAAACGGCCGAACAAAGATAAGAACTCAAACATCCACATATCCAAGGAGTAAAGTTCCGACATCCACACCGACCCCACGAGGGTATCGAGAAACCCACAACAGTCTACAGTAGTAGTAAATGCGAATGCTAAAGAAAAGAAAATAACACCTGGGATCTCAAAGGACCCGAAAGCTCCTGACTCGGCCTCACGTCGCCTAGCCCTCACCCCTGAAGGAACCTGTCACGGAGTGGGAAATCAGCGACACGATAACATAATAATAAAGCAGGAAACAGTAGTAAAGCCCAACCGTAAAGCTATCCGGAGCAACCACCCTCCCGAGAGGGAAGAGATAACACGAACACCTGCAACACCTGTAATACCTACACACCTGTAACACCTACACACCTGACCTCGTCGGGCACCTACCCCGATGGATCGCACCGCTCACACCTTGGGGCACCTGACCTCGTCGGGCACCTATCCCGACAGATCGCACCGCTCCCCCCCCTTTGATGCCTCAAACCCTACACCTACGGGAGCCCCCACTACCTCACCTCGTGGGTTTACACGGGTCGGAGACCGCTTTCCCCGGAAAAGAGCACCCTTTGCGGTGGCCAGACCGCGGGTGCGCGTGTCGCAACTACGAGCATAAGTAACCATAGTACCACATATACGAGCAAAGTAACCATAGCACCAAATACGAATAGAGTAACCATAGCACCAAACATATTCCACGATAAAATCCACAAGGCTACCATGTTAGCACGATTAATTACTTATATTAAACAGGTACAAATGCCGGAACCCGACGCTAAGTCCCAAAGCAAAAACCCACCTGAATGTAGGCTGATCCCGAGCTCTCGCTAGACTACTGGGCGGCTGGTGCTGAACAGCGGGGGCCTACGATAACATCACGTGTCAATAGAGATCGTCAAAGTCACAGAAACGTGTATTTAGCGCGAACCGCCGATAAACCGACAATTTTGCCGATTACGATTCGTTAAGCAATTTCCACTCAACGAAAAACCTCGGAACCTAAACGGAAGGTCCATAAATCATATAAATATTAATTACACTTTCCACTTTGTTACAATTGCAGTAGCCCCTAGACTTTTCAAAATTGCATAATAAACAGGTAATTTTTCACTAATTAATTTATAACTTTTAATCCAGAGCATCTTAAATCAAATATTTTACCAGAAATTATATTTCGATGTGCTGGACCTCGTGCTCACAGTCTGGACTCAGATTGGGCAACAAAAACACACATTGGCCCATAATTATAGTATATTAAGGCTCCATTTTGTAATAATTATTTAGACAAGGCTCTTTCTCAACTTCAGTGTGAGCATCATGCTCAGGGGTCCTCAAATGTGTAGAGGTTCACCTCTGAGCCTCAGCAAATCCACCAAACACAAGTGTAAGTAATAACATGATCAAACAAGAGCTCGACATTGGAAATTTTATACATTCGGAATTTCTGGGCAGCAACCAAGATGAGCATCACTAGAGAACATCATAAAAGCTTGAGGGCTCACCTGTGGTTGGTAGAAACACAGCCGGTTTAGTGGCTGGAGCAAGACGATCCCACACTTCTCTTGATGGAGCTCGAGTTGGCCGAGCTTAATAACCTCTCGGTCAAGCTTCAAATAAAGGTGAGCACCACCTATCTTGGACCTCCAGATGTGGAAAGAACCTCAGCCGCGCAAGCCTGGGCTTCCCTGTGAACCCAACCCGAGGAAGGAGATAATGAAGCTTTTCAAAACCCATTAATGGCCAATTTGTAACAAGCTCAGCATGGCTTGCATGCAACTGGTCTAGAGGCAAGCTTAAGGTGTCAGGTGGCACTTACCAGGGTTGGCCGGCGCCGGAATAAGCGACGGAGCGGCGTGCGGCCAAGTTCAAGAACCCAAGATTTAGGGTTTGCTCCCCCGCACTCCACACTGCAACCAGAGCCTCCCAAACTTCTGGGAGATCTTCCTGGGAACCAGCATGTAGTAAACCATGATTTTAAATCCAGAATTCAGATTTAAATAAATCCAGAATTATTTAAATAGCAAAAATTGTAGATAGTAGTGCAACAGTGGCCCTAAAATGTCGACTTTTGATCGGGGTCTGATCTGGAAAATCCGAGATCACCATTGCGATCGTCTCGTCGAAACAATAGAAGTTCATATTCATATGTTTTCGATCCGACGGTCGGATCTTCCAGAAATCAGAAATCAAAAAGCGGGCCCCGCGACTTAAAGTGAATAGTAACCCTCGGTTTTTAATCCCTCGCTTTCACTAATGGCCGAACCACTATCTAGAGTTTTAACCTAGAGGTATGAGTAATGGATCCTAGCTATTTTCGACGTTCTGAGCGCAATGGCACTGACGGATTTCGCGTTTGGCGACCCGGGTGCATCGAAGTGCGTGCCACGCGCTATATTGAGTCGAACTTTATGGAACGACTTTTAATCCGGGCGTCGACGAACCAAACAGATACGCTACCTGACAGGTCTCGACGAGCCGGACGTCGTGGCGAAGTCCATTTCGTAATTCGTCGAACGAATTTTCTTGAAATGCGTGAAATGCACCAAAAATGGAGTGTTTTCAATAAAATGTTAGTATTTTATGTATCTAAATTTAAGGGGCTTATAGGATAAGGTGTTGGGTGCAATTTGCACCTACTGTGCAGACCCCGGATGAGTGGGTTATGTGTGAACCCGGTTTTGAGAAGAGAATCTAAAAGAAAATTGCATTAAATCCAAAGTGACTCTTGGTCTTCTTTGGTGTGTACACGAGGAGTTGGTTGGGGAATCCTAGGCTTTTCTTGATCCTTTGTATCTCCCAGACCTGGCTTCGGATGCTGGGAACACTAAGGACCAAACACCATTAGAGTTTAAGCCGAGAGAGAGAGAGAGGAGGGTGAAGGATTGGAGCAACTTGCTTCTGAACTTTCTGGAGGATCTTCTCGCAATCTGGGGAAGCCTCTGATACTTCCTGAACCAGCCCGAGGTGCTGATGACCACAGGAACACCATCACCATTAGAGTAAACCAAGTAAGGGAGAGAAAGAAGAAGTTGGAACCAGCTTCCATCAAGTTGGGTTTTGAAGTGCTCTTTGGCTTCCTCTGGATCCGTGGAGTAGTTTCTGGAGGTTGCTGAGGTTGCGCGTGGAGAAAGAACCCAGATTCCGGCTTCATCCCTTCTTCCCCGAGCTCGGCCAAGGTAAGAGTCCCTAACCGTTAGTTGTTAGCACCCCTAGACCATATGCAGTAGAATTCCTAGGCCCTAAGAATGCTCCCTGCACAAGCCCGAGCTCCCATGCATAGCCGGTTGCCGGCGAGAGAATAATCTCGCCGGAAACCTAATATTGC
The DNA here is from genome assembly GCA_029204045.2 of Tillandsia leiboldiana. Taxonomy (NCBI): domain Eukaryota; kingdom Viridiplantae; phylum Streptophyta; class Magnoliopsida; order Poales; family Bromeliaceae; genus Tillandsia; species Tillandsia leiboldiana. The sequence goes on from JAQNDB010004748.1 coordinate 4,302, forward strand.
CTCCGCCTCATCACAGCCCTGCAACCAGTGGACCGAATTGGGCCAAACTTGGTAGGCTCGGACTGTAGTGGATGAGGATGAACTCCACCAAATTTAGTGGAGTTTGATCAAGCAGGGAAGTGGCAGTTTGAAGCCCTAGCTTTCGGGATTTTTGCATGTTGGCCGAACTTTCAGCTCCGGCGCCGGCGGGCTTCTCCGACGCCGGCCACATGCCCAGAACTCTTCTAGGGACCTAGGGGAGTCCGTCCATGCACTTGCATGGCAACCATGCAGCGCGGTTGAAGCGCGGCCAAGATGGGTTCGAAATGGGATCAATCTCGGCCGCCGGCGTTCCTGCCATCTCCGGCCGGGGAGGATTGTTCGGGAAGCTTCCTGTGGACCCAAAGAACATTTCCATCCAAGTTAGAGAGCTTCCAAGTGCCTTGGTTGAAATTCGCCATTAGAGGTGGAAGAGCTCGAAAATGGAGCTTGCTCCGCCGCGCCGTCGCCGTGTCCTATCGCCGGGCCACGGGTCCAGAAAGTTTCACTTTGAGTTTTGGGGAAGTTCTGTGCAAAAGGTTTGGGCCCAGAACCTCTGGTTTGTTGGTCACGATTTTCCATGCATTTGGCTCATCTTTTTCCTTGAGCCCGGCCAACCTAGGAGTTTTGGCATGCTCCAACTTGAGGGGAATTGCTCCAGAATCTTTGTAGATCAATTTGATCCATCTTGGAAGCCCTCAGGTGCCCTGGTTGCAGAGAACCAAGTTTCCCCATGTGTTGTGTGTATGTGTTGCAAATGTGCATGCCACCTGTTTGTAAAATGCCTCAAAGAACTTTGAATTAAAATTTGATAAAACTGTAAATATGAAACTTGCTCCAAATAGTCCCCTGAGCTCTGTGCTCACTTCAGTTCAAACAGAAACTGAGTGGATTAAAGTTTGGTGCATTGTGAATTAGGGTGTAAGCTTGACCTTGGTTCTGCTTGAACCAGCACCCCTGGGTCTCAACCAGGGTGAGCACTGAGGTCCTGGCAGTGCCCAGACCAACTTTGATATACAAAATGTTCTTGTTTGAAGTTTAAATTAAAAGATATAGTAGAAACAACATAAAACAATAATGTTGGAGCAAAACCTTATTCTAGGCTGTTAGCGAAGCCGCGACAGTGCATTCCTAGCTAATTTGGGGTCACTGAACGCGATGCTCGCGTTAGAAACAGTGTTTGAAGTCTCGGAGAAACAAAAATTCATTTTGGGCTATGTTAGAGAGGGTTTTCATGACCCAAAGTTTTCCTCGGGCACCGTGCTGCTGCAAATTGGTGAGCACGGTGTTCAGCAAGACATAAGTAACCTGCTGGAAGTGACGGAATGTTAAAATGATTTTCCAGTTGAAAGAACGAGCGAAAACAGTGCTAAAAAGGCACTAAGTGTAATTTTTGGAAACTTTAGGGGTTTTAATGCAAAATAGACAATGTGTACTGGTTAGTAAAATGTTTAAATGATTCCTAAGCTTTCGTTGGGAATCCATCGGCTTTCGTTGAGCGGAAATCGGATAACAGTTCGAGAATCGGCAAAATCGTCGATTTAACGGTATCCGGGTGACAATTAAAATAACTAAGAGGGTTTCAAATTGATCTGGGTTTAGGTTAGAGTTAGCGGGACTGAATGATCCCTGATTGGTGATTTTTGATCCAGGTTGATTCAGTTTGCCCCTGGAGTTGAGCATTTAGAGAATTACAGATTAATTGCCTGCGCATTGACAGGTGGGTTTAACTTCGGTCCGAGATCTTTTCGGCCCTCGGTGTACGGTATTGGTTGGACTCCTGTTTTTGATAACCTAGTTTATCTTGAGCCTGTCTGCCTTTGGTTACAATATATATTACTGTTAGTTGCTTTGACTGATTGGCCATTTCGTAGTTGCACTCCTATGCTTGATTATTATATTGATCTACCAATGCTTGAGCCTACCTTCCTTTGATTCAGTTATTTGCTACGTCATACCTGCTTTATGCCTGATTATGATCTTCTTTAGTGATCTTTACCATATCTGCTGATTAGTTGTTTCCAGTGGTTATATTATTGCTCTACATATTGCCATGCCTGTTTGGTCATCTGATAGTTGAGCTACGCCTGTTATCAGTTCTATTCTGCCTTACATGATTATTCTTAGTGCCTCTGGTATTTATATCTTATCTTGGAACATTTCCATGGTTGATGAGTAAGCCTGTTTGTCCTGTCGATCAAATGATACACTGCTGAGCACATAGATTTGTTTAACTGATGTTTTTACCGAGCTTCGTAGGGTCGCCGGAGTCTGTTCTTGTTTGATAGGACGAAGGCAATTGCTCTGCGAGGTTGGAAACCAAGCTTCGTAGTGTCGCCTGAGTCTGTTCTTGTTTGATAGGACGAGGGCAATGCTCTTCGGGGTGTGGACTTTTCAAAATAGTTTTCTTAAAAATATGTGTTTAAGTTTTGTATTATTTGGTTGGTCTGCATGATTGAGTTGTGTTTTTTCGGTTGAGCTTATGCTGAGTTGAGATTTGCCTTGGTCTTGCATATGAGTTGAGATTCAGTTGATTTGGTTATTGCATCCCAGTGGGGATTTCCCGGCTTGTTGCCGATTACCCGGTCAGTGGACCGCCAGTTTGAGCATTGCACATGATTCGCCCGCACCGTTGTTCTTCACGTACACTAGCGGACTGATCCCCGTAGCGGTGTACTTTACCGGTAAAGTGGTTAGCTGAGGCAACCCGTGACCCTAGTTTGGGGAATGTCAACCAGGTGGTGCCAAGAGGGCAGCCTCGCCTGAGGTCTTTGCGAAGACCAAAATGGTAGCTTGTGATTGGGTCTTTGCGTTTTCATCTATTTGATGCATGTGTTGATTCTTTGATTCTTTGATCTGGCTTCTAGTTATCTACCTTTATATGATTCTATGTGATGCCTCTGATTATAGTTTCATTGTTATCTTGCTGATTGTCCTAACTCCTTGATGTGTTGATTATCCTGATACATGTTTTCAATTCTGCTAAAAATTATCTCCTATGCTTGTACCCAGATTATGAGTTTTGCCTTCTTTACAGCACCAGTTATATATATCTGCTTTACCCTAACCCGTGGTCTATTGCATATGTTGCCTGTTCAGCCTGCTTTTTATCATAACTCATGATTTTGCTATCCTCGAATTAAATACAGTTCCATGATTATATTTCTGCACAACCTAACTGGGATATATATCTGTTGATCTTCATGATTGCCTATCTGATTATTCTAACCCCTGATTATTACTATCCTCTAGTATTGTATACCAGTAGGTACGATCTGCTATTTCTCGGCTCGTCGTGCCCACTGGGATACACTCCGGTGTATCTCACACCCTCGGGTGGACTGTGTTTCAGGCCGAGCGGGTGCTGGGATGTCGGGACGTGTTGGTGAGATTCCGTGTTAGATGTTGACCCTGGACAGCCGAAAGTTCATGTATTATTTGATGTTAAAGGAAAGAGTTGTAATTCAGATGTAAATAATTGTAAAGTTAATTGTAACTTTTGCATGTAGTTGTACGTAGTTAGTACTCTGATGATTGTTGCCAAGCTAGCCGTGCATATATAGAAAAGGCTCAATTCCATTGGGGATTGGGACTCTTCTATATATGTGGCGGTCTGTCATTGCCCTGGTTGTTTTTTGCAACTCTGATTTAAAAAAAAAAAAAAAAAAAAAAATTTATACACTAGTTTTTGGACTCGGGGCGTGACAGATTAGATGGTATCAGAGAAATAGGAATACGATGCCTAGGTTTGGTTAGGAACGAACCCTAGGATGACTTGTGTTCACGAGAGAGCGCTGGGTTTTGGCATAGTGACTGTGTAGGGAGGTATGTAATGTACCTTCAGATGTGAGTTGTGTCCCCAACTAGTGGTTGGCGACAGATCTATGGTATTTCGCCTTTCTTTTGGTAAGCACGTTGGGCGGCCGACAACGTACTTCCGAAAGAACCGAGAAATACTCTGCCCTGTAAAAGGGGAATATTCAGATTGGGTCTAAATGAGTAATCTGAGAGTTGTCAATATTTTGTGACTGATTGTCACTACTGTGAACCTGTTAGAGGCGTAATAGTGGATTAGTTAAGTTTAAGTTTCGGGGACGAAACTTCTTAAAGTGGTGAGTGATGTAGTAACCATGATTTTAAAATCCAGAATTCAGATTTAAATAAATTCCAGAATTATTTAAATAGCAAAAATTGGTAGATAGTAGTGCAACAGTGGCCCTAAAATGTCGACTTTTGATCGGGGTCTGATCTGGAAAATCCGAGATCACCATTGCGATCGTCTCGTCGAAACATAGAAGTTTCATATTCATATGTTTTCGATCCGACGGTCGGATCTTCCAGAAATCAGAAATCAAAAAGCGGGCCCCGCGACTTAAAGTGAATAGTAACCCTCGGTTTTTAATCCCTCGCTTTCACTAATGGCCGAACCACTATCTAGAGTTTTAACCTAGAGGTATGAGTAATGGATCCTAGCTATTTTCGACGTTCTGAGCGCAATGGCACTGACGGATTTCGCGTTTGGCGACCCGGGTGCATCGAAGTGCGTGCCACGCGCTATATTGAGTCGAACTTTATGGAACGACTTTTAATCCGGGCGTCGAACGAACCAAACAGATACGCTACCTGACAGGTCTCGACGAGCCGGACGTCGTGGCGAAGTCCATTTCGCAATTCGTCGAACGAATTTTCTTGAAATGCGTGAAATGCACCAAAAATGGAGTGTTTTCAATAAAATGTTAGTATTTTATGTATCTAAATTTAAGGGGCTTATAGGATAAGGTGTTGGGTGCAATTTGCACCTACTGTGCAGACCCCGGATGAGTGGGTTATGTGTGAACCCGGTTTGAGAAGAGAATCTAAAAGAAAATTTGCATTAAATCCAAAGTGACTCTTGGTCTTCTTTGGTGTGTACACGAGGAGTTGGTTGGGGAATCCTAGGCTTTTCTTGATCCTTTGTATCTCCCAGACCTGGCTTCGGATGCTGGGAACACTAAGGACCAAACACCATTAGAGTTTAAGCCGAGAGAGAGAGAGAGGAGGGTGAAGGATTGGAGCAACTTGCTTCTGAACTTTCTGGAGGATCTTCTCGCAATCTGGGGAGCCTCTGATACTTCCTGAACCAGCCCGAGGTGCTGATGACCACAGGAACACCATCACCATTAGAGTAAACCAAGTAAGGGAGAGAAAGAAGAAGTTGGAACCAGCTTCCATCAAGTTGGGTTTTGAAGTGCTCTTTGGCTTCCTCTGGATCCGTGGAGTAGTTCTGGAGGTTGCTGAGGTTGCGCGTGGAGAAAGAACCCAGATTCCGGCTTCATCCCTTCTTCCCCGAGCTCGGCCAAGGTAAGAGTCCCTAACCGTTAGTTGTTAGCACCCTAGACCATATGCAGTAGAATTCCTAGGCCCTAAGAATGCTCCCTGCACAAGCCCGAGCTCCCATGCATAGCCGGTTGCCGGCGAGAGAATAATCTCGCCGGAAACCTAATATTGCTCCGCCTCATCACAGCCCTGCAACCAGTGGACCGAATTGGGCCAAACTTGGTAGGCTCGGACTGTAGTGGATGAGGATGAACTCCACCAAATTTAGTGGAGTTTGATCAAGCAGGGAAGTGGCAGTTTGAAGCCCTAGCTTTCGGGATTTTTGCATGTTGGCCGAACTTTCAGCTCCGGCGCCGGCGGGCTTCTCCGACGCCGGCCACATGCCCAGAACTCTTCTAGGGACCTAGGGGAGTCCGTCCATGCACTTGCATGGCAACCATGCAGCGCGGTTGAAGCGCGGCCAAGATGGGTTCGAAATGGGATCAAATCTCGGCCGCCGGCGTTCCTGCCATCTCCGGCCGGGGAGGATTGTTCGGGAAGCTTCCTGTGGACCCAAAGAACATTTCCATCCAAGTTAGAGAGCTTCCAAGTGCCTTGGTTGAAATTCGCCATTAGAGGTGGAAGAGCTCGAAAATGGAGCTTGCTCCGCCGCGCCGTCGCCGTGTCCTATCGCCGGGCACGGGTCCAGAAAGTTTCACTTTGAGTTTTGGGGAAGTTCTGTGCAAAAGGTTTGGGCCCAGAACCTCTGGTTTGTTGGTCACGATTTTCCATGCATTTGGCTCATCTTTTTCCTTGAGCCCGGCCAACCTAGGAGTTTTGGCATGCTCCAACTTGAGGGGAATTGCTCCAGAATCTTTGTAGATCAATTTGATCCATCTTGGAAGCCCTCAGGTGCCCTGGTTGCAGAGAACCAAGTTTCCCATGGTGTTGTGTGTATGTGTTGCAAATGTGCATGCCACCTGTTTGTAAAAATGCCTCAAAGAACTTTGAATTAAAATTTGATAAAACTGTAAATATGAAACTTGCTCCAAATAGTCCCTGAGCTCTGTGCTCACTTCAGTTCAAACAGAAACTGAGTGGATTAAAGTTTGGTGCATTGTGAATTAGGGTGTAAGCTTGACCTTGGTTCTGCTTGAACCAGCACCCCTGGGCCTCAACCAGGGTGAGCACTGAGGTCCTGGCAGTGCCCAGACCAACTTTGATATACAAAATGTTCTTGTTTGAAGTTTAAATTAAAAGATATAGTAGAAACAACATAAAACAATAATGTTGGAGCAAAACCTTATTCTAGGCTGTTAGCGAAGCCGCGACAGTGCATTCCTAGCTAATTTGGGGTCACTGAACGCGATGCTCGCGTTAGAAACAGTGTTTGAAGTCTCGGAGAAACAAAAATTCATTTTGGGCTATGTTAGAGAGGGTTTTCATGACCCAAAGTTTTCCTCGGGCACCGTGCTGCTGCAAATTGGTGAGCACGGTGTTCAGCAAGACATAGTAACCTGCTGGAAGTGACGGAATGTTAAAATGATTTTCCAGTTGAAAGAACGAGCGAAAACAGTGCTAAAAAGGCACTAAAGTGTAATTTTTGGAAACTTTAGGGGTTTTAATGCAAAATAGACAATGTGTACTGGTTAGTAAAATGTTTAAATGATTCCTAAGCTTTTCGTTGGGAATCCATCGGCTTTCGTTGAGCGGAAATCGGATAACAGTTCGAGAATCGGCAAAATCGTCGATTTAACGGTATCCGGGTGACAATTAAAATAACTAAGAGGGTTTCAAATTGATCTGGGTTTAGGTTAGAGTTAGCGGGACTGAATTGATCCCTGATTGGTGATTTTTGATCCAGGTTGATTCAGTTTGCCCCTGGAGTTGAGCATTTAGAGAATTACAGATTAATTGCCTGCGCATTGACAGGTGGGTTTAACTTCGGTCCGAGATCTTTTCGGCCCTCGGTGTACGGTATTGGTTGGACTCCTGTTTTTGATAACCTAGTTTATCTTGAGCCTGTCTGCCTTTGGTTACAATATATATTACTGTTAGTTGCTTTGACTGATTGGCCATTTCGTAGTTGCACTCCTATGCTTGATTATTATATTGATCTACCAATGCTTGAGCCTACCTTCCTTTGATTCAGTTATTTGCTACGTCATACCTACTTTATGCCTGATTATGATCTTCTTTAGTGATCTTTACCATATCTGCTGATTAGTTGTTTCCAGTGGTTATATTATTGCTCTACATATTGCCATGCCTGTTTGGTCATCTGATAGTTGAGCTACGCCTGTTATCAGTTCTATTCTGCCTTACATGATTATTCTTAGTGCCTCTGGTATTTATATCTTATCTTGGAACATTTCCATGGTTGATGAGTAAGCCTGTTTGTCCTGTCGATCAAATGATACACTGCTGAGCACATAGATTTGTTTAACTGATGTTTTTACCGAGCTTCGTAGGGTCGCCGGAGTCTGTTCTTGTTTGATAGGACGAAGGCAATTGCTCTGCGAGGTTTGGAACCCAAGCTTCGTAGTGTCGCCTGAGTCTGTTCTTGTTTGATAGGACGAGGGCAATGCTCTTCGGGGTGTGGACTTTTCAAAATAGTTTTCTTAAAAATATGTGTTTAAGTTTTGTATTATTTGGTTGGTCTGCATGATTGAGTTGTGTTTTTCGGTTGAGCTTATGCTGAGTTGAGATTTGCCTTGGTCTTGCATATGAGTTGAGATTCAGTTGATTTGGTTATTGCATCCCAGTGGGGATTTCCCGGCTTGTTGCCGATTACCCGGTCAGTGGACCGCCAGTTTGAGCATTTGCACATGATTCGCCCGCACCGTTGTTCTTCACGTACACTAGCGGACTGATCCCCCGTAGCGGTGTACTTTACCGGTAAAGTGGTTAGCTGAGGCAACCCGTGACCCTAGTTTGGGGAATGTCAACCAGGTGGTGCCAAGAGGGCAGCCTCGCCTGAGGTCTTTGCGAAGACCAAAATGGTAGCTTGTGATTGGGTCTTTGCGTTTTCATCTATTTGATGCATGTGTTGATTCTTTGATTCTTTGATCTGGCTTCTAGTTATCTACCTTTATATGATTCTATGTGATGCCTCTGATTATAGTTTCATTGTTATCTTGCTGATTGTCCTAACTCCTTGATGTGTTGATTATCCTGATACATGTTTTCAATTCTGCTAAAAATTATCTCCTATGCTTGTACCCAGATTATGAGTTTTGCCTTCTTTACAGCACCAGTTATATATATCTGCTTTACCCTAACCCGTGGTCTATTGCATATGTTGCCTGTTCAGCCTGCTTTTATCATAACTCATGATTTTGCTATCCTCGAATTAAATACAGTTCCATGATTATATTTCTGCACAACCTAACTGGGATTATATATCTGTTGATCTTCATGATTGCCTATCTGATTATTCTAACCCCTGATTATTACTATCCTCTAGTATTGTATACCAGTAGGTACGATCTGCTATTTCTCGGCTCGTCGTGCCCACTGGGATACACTCCGGTGTATCTCACACCCTCGGGTGACTGTGTTTCAGGCCGAGCGGGTGCTGGGATGTCGGGACGTGTTGGTGAGATTCCGTGTTAGATGTTGACCCTGGACAGCCGAAAGTTCATGTATTATTTGATGTTAAAGGAAAGAGTTGTAATTCAGATGTAAATAATTGTAAAGTTAATTATAACTTTTGCATGTAGTTGTACGTAGTTAGTACTCTGATGATTGTTGCCAAGCTAGCCGTGCATATATAGAAAAGGCTCAATTCCATTGGGGATTGGGACTCTTCTATATATGTGGCGGTCTGTCATTGCCCTGGTTGTTTTTGCAACTCTGATTTAAAAAAAAAAAAAAAAAAAAAAATTTATACACTAGTTTTTGGACTCGGGGCGTGACACAGCAGAACTTTTGGGTCAAGTTGGATCCAATGCCGGAGCTCCGGAGTAGCGCGTGCAATTTCCGGCCAAGAAACTAGGGTTCCGGCGTCCCTTCTCCACCCGACGGCCACCACAGGTCCAGAGGTTTCTGGGCTTCACCTGGATCACCCTCTCGAGGTCAGACGATGACTGCAAGTGTCCAGGTTGCAAGAGAAACACCAGAAAAGAGAGGCTCACCTTGCCGGACCCGAGGAAGAGAAGATGGTGGCCCGGCGGCGCGCGGCGGTCCAGGGCGCCGGGGCTCTCGGATCTGGCTCTCTGGTGGCCGAGGATGATCTCAGATGTAAATTGGAGAGATCCCAAGCCCTAAGATGATACCTCCCCAACCCACTCGAAAACAAGGTTGGTTTCTTGCTTTTTCCGGCAAAGGGGGGTGGCGGCCGGCGGCGTGCGGTCCGGGAATCACAGAGGAGAAGGAGAGGGGTCGTGGGGGCTGCGGTTTCCACAGAGAAGCCGCCCGGGTTCGGTTAGGGTTACTCGACTAATATTTAGGGTAAAATTGTAACAAAAATGCTAATTAACCCCTCACCTAGCCTCAGTTAGAGTTAGGTCCTTCAATGTAGTAAAAACATGCATAGAACACCCTCTCTAAGAATTATCTCGCCATTTGATACATAAAATATAAGAGCTTTTCGCAAAATAGTGTGAATTTCTAAGTATTTCACGCTTTTCGAGACGATCGAGTCGTCAAACAGAAATTTCATCAGCGTCATTGCGTTCAGAATGTCGAAGCCGTTAAAATCGACTATCTGGACCACTATATTCAGGCTCCAGAACGCGAATCGGCCGACATTGCTCGAGAGGGGAATTAGTTCAGAGGGTTACTATTCAAAACACTATTCACTTAAGTCGCGGGCCCCACTAGTTTTCTCGCTGATTTTCGGAAGATCCGACCGTCGGATCAGCAAACGGTCTATACCATTTCCACTCGATTCGGTGAGACGGTCGCACTGGCGACCTCAGATTTTCGGGATCAGACTCGGACCGAAAAGCAGAATTTGTGCATCGAAAACTGTGAAATTCGCGCACCGGTGTGCAAATCACTAAGGTTTAGATCTGCTTCCTCGCCCGCAACCACACTTGAATTTCTCGAGTGCTACATCACTCACACCTTAAAAGAAGTTTCGTCCCCGAAACTTAAATGCCCTAGGAATCCCATAAATAGGGAAAGTGCCCAAACATGTCCGACTTGCGCTCCCAAAAGGCTTCGCACCCCTCCTGATCCGCTCGTTTCTCTCTGGCACTAGGAGAGATTGCAGTTTCCCAGCCGGGCGTTGACGTTCGGCCTTTATTCGATGACCGACCCAGTAGCGAGCCACGCGTTATGCTACATCCCTTGTCAAATTAAGCCACCAACAGTCTGCTGTTGGTCTGTCCTGCTACGTAATCGCGGTTACCGATATGTCTCCCGTCTGACTCTTACCGCTCTAAGCATTGACTGCTCCACTCGTCTTTCCGGGGTGATCTTGATTGGATGAATCGTCTCCATGAGTCCCTTGGTCGTATAGGCCTTAACTCTCCTGACATCTAGCCGTCCCAAAAAGCCTACTTCGCGAGGCCCAAACTCACACCTTTGGAGTTTGGCCTACCCTCACTGGTCCCTGAGGGTCTGTAAGGTCACCCGAAGACGCGGGTCGTTACACACGCAAGTTAACCCAAAAAGGGTTTGGAAATTTTTGATCATCACACCCACGAATGCCGTTGGGGCGCTCAATAATCCATCCCTGAAGCGATGACACGCGAAACGCCATATATCTCTGGGCGAAACCCGGTGGTAACCCTGAACGAAAAACTACCGGACCGAACCGCCCTAAGATTTCAGGCAGACGACGGGCTCGACCCGCCCGGCAACCCTACTGTTCCGTCCATCTTGATCGAAACTAACATGAGTAAGCCTGCTCCTCGACTTGGAGTTCCGTGTTATGATGCCACTGGTTTGCGGACCACCTCTGACGGTGTTGAGCAGTCAGCAACCAAAGTCTTGCGATGCGTCGAGGTACCCCGGTCCTACTACCAAACCCGGACCGACGGCCCTTAAATGCCCAAACTAATCCGACAACAAAGGGGGAGGCCACACTAATACCCTTACAAAAACTCCGGGATGTGCCAATCCAACTAGCCGGGTCACCGCCTACAAGTAATCCTCCTTTGAAAACGATGAACCCACCCGTCGCCAACACGGACTACTTCCGCCCGTCACCAACACGGGCTACTAGCTCGGAGTATAACCACCATCCCGGATTGTCCGCTCCGACTGTCCGTCCTACCGAGGCGACGGTCAAAACTAAAGCTAGGTTTCAGCTCTAAGACCTACCGCAAGGTCTACCCACAGAGAAAGCTGAAAGCAGGGCATCCTAGCCGAAAGTAACCGATGCCAGAGCGCCATGCAGTCAACAACCCTTCGCCGATCTGTACTGCTTCACAATCACAACACTCGCAACCCAAAACCTCAAGACTATGCCTTGGTCATGGGAAGCTGACGACAAAGCCCACGCGGTCCTACTTTCGTCTTGGCACCCAAGGGGGTGCGACACTCTGATTAACCTCTACCGCTCGGTCCCAAACCATTGCCCTTCCAAGCACCATGCACTGAGCCGAGCTGCATACCCCCAGACCAAACGATCACATTCCCAACTAGGAGTATTCTAAGCTCTAGGTTCGCTCAACTAAAAGAAAGAATCGAGCCCAAACGAACAAGATTTGCTAGCCCCGGTGGTCTCCTTTCTCAACCCAAAGGAGAACCCCAAGACCCCATCTCGACGATTTCTACCACCATCGCAGTGTCCACAGTAAAAAGCCGAACTATCGGTAACAACCGTAGGGGAAAAATCCTCATTCCCACACATACCTTGTCCAAGATGCAAAAGAATCGGTTTGACTATCTGCTGTAACCTAAAACCCAGTAGCCCTAGAAGGTACAATCTTAGGCAAAGAGACTACCCAGCTGCTCACGACCGAGCAAACCACCTATTCACAAACAAACAACGGCGGATTACTCTACCACCCGTCGCCGTTACTAACGACGACCAGAACGTTGGCAGAGGGAGGGGTTTCGAAAAAAAACAACACCGACGCAACGATATGTGTGATAACAGCCGCACCAAGTGCTATAAACACCGTCAACAGGCCACCGTGTCCCGCGCTGGTTGCTTACTCCATTGATTCCAAGCAACCATCGATTCCCCGGTTGGTAGCGCGGCTCGACCCCAGCCTCCATAACAACCTACTACACGAGCCAAAACAACACGACTACTCAAGCACGACAACCGAGCTAAACCGGGGAAACGAAACTTAACCCGCCCCACACACACAACACAAGTCAGTTCCAGACTCCGCTAGCATAGCACTCAACCATCCACGAGAAACGGGACTATACTTTCCCCCCCTTCCCCCGATCACTCACGTTCTCCGCTCTATGCCTTATTCATTTCATTCATTCATTTGTAGCTAAGTGTGGTATCTTTGTGGATGTCGGGCACAAACTGTTGTGATTGAGAACGTCTCTGATACCATCTTAATCTGTCACGCCCCGGGGGTTTCTTTTAGCGGAAACAGTTTCACAAAGGTATACATTTGGCGCGTAATTTTTTGAAACAACCTGTTCTTCCCCGGTGCGTGCCCAGACCCGCCGCATACACAGGATCACTCTGCAAACGGACAGAGTTTCCCCTGTATATGCCGGCGTCGCGACTAGTACAACATCCAACTACAGTCAACAATCCAATCACAACAGTTTCTAACACACATACAAGCACAGAACGTGAATCAACTCTCACGGCCGATCAGTTGAAAGGATAAATCCACAATTTTAAAAGCGGTGCCCACCCGGCACCCAGATTTCTAAAACATTCGAAATCCATAAATCCACGGAGTTTTTAAAACAGTGCCCACCGACACTCAAGTTTTGAAAACTGTTTTTCGCAGTTCTTTTTATTTCTTTTTTCTTTTGAAAATCGGCCGGAACAAAGATAAGAACTCAAACATCCACATATCCAAGGAGTAAAGTTCCGACCTCCCACACCGACCCCACGAGGGTATCGAGAACCACACAACAGTCTACAAGTAGTAATGAAATGCGACACAAAAAGGAAAAAATACAAGCCTGGGATCTCAAAGGACCCGAAAGCTCCTGACTCGGCCTCACCGTCGCCTAGCCCTCACCCCTGAAGGAACCTGTCACGGAGTGGGAAATCGCGACACGATAACATAATAATAAAGCAGGAAACAGTAGTAAAGCCAACCGTAAAGCTATCCGGAGCAACCACCCTCCCGAGAGGGAAGAGATAACACGAACACCTGCAAACACCTGTAATACCTACATCACCTGACCTCGTCGGGCACCTACCCCGAGTGGATCGCACCGCTCACACCTTGGGGCACCTGACCCGTCGGGCACCTATCCCGACAGATCGCACGCTCCCCCCCTTGATGCCTCAAACCCCACACCTACGGGAGCTCCCACTACCTCACCTCGTGGTTTACACGGGTCGGAGACCGCTTTCCCGAACTAAGAGCACCTTTGCGGTGGCCAGACCGCGGTTGCGCGTGTCGCAACTACGAGCATAAGTAACCATAGTACCACATATACGAGCAAAGTAACCATAGACAAATACGAATAGAGTAACCATGCACCAAACATATTCCACGATAAAATCCACAAGGCTACCATGTTAGCACGATTAATTACTATATTAAACAAGGTACAAATGCGGAAACCCGACGCTAAGTCCCAAAGCAAAAACCCACCTGAATGTAGGCTGCTCACCAGAGGCTCTCGCGAGACTACTGGGCGGCTGGTGTCTGAACAGCTGGGGCCTACGATAACATCACGTGTCAATAGAGTTCGTCAAAGTCACAGAAACGTGTATTTAGCGCGAACCGCCGATAAACCGACAATTTTGCCGATTTACGATTCGTTAAGCAATTTCCACTCAACGAAAAACCTCGGAACCTAAACGGAAGGTCCATAAATCATATAAATATTAATTACAACTTTCCACTTTGTTACAATTGCAATAAGCCCCCTAGACTTTTCAAAATTGCATAATAAACAGGTAATTTTTCACTAATTAATTTATAACTTTTAATCCAGAGCATCTTAAATCAAAATATTTTACCAGAAATTATATTTCGATGTGCTGGACCTCGTGCTCACAGTCTGGACTCAGATTGGGCAACAAAAACACACATTGGCCCATAATTATAGTATATTAAGGCTCCATTTTGTAATAATTATTTAGACAAGGGTTCTTTCTCAACTTCAGTGTGAGCATCATGCTCAGGGGTCCTCAAATGTGTAGAGGTTCACCTCTGAGCCTCAGCAAATCCACCAAACACAAGTGTAGTAATAACATGATCAAACAAGAGCTCGACATTGGACATTTTATACATTCGGAATTTCTGGGCAGCAACCAAGATGAGCATCACTAGAGAACATCATAAAAGCTTGAGGGCTCACCTGTGGTTGGTAGAAACACAGCCGGTTTAGTGGCTGGAGCAAGACGATCCCACACTTCTCTTGATGGAGCTCGAGTTGGCCGAGCTTAATAACCTCTCGGTCAAGCTTCAAATAAAGGTGAGCACCACCTATCTTGGACCTCCAGATGTGGAAAGAACCTCAGCCGCGCAAGCCTGGGCTTCCCTGTGAACCCCCAACCCGAGGAAGGAGATAATGAAGCTTTTCAAAACCCATTAATGGCAAATTTGTAACAACTCAGCATGGCTTGCATGCAACTGGTCTAGAGGCAAGCTTAAGGTGTCTGGGCACTTACCAGGGCTGGCCGGCGCCGGAATAAGCGACGGCGGCGGCGTGCGGCCAAGTTCAAGAACCCAAGATTTAGGGTTTGCTCCCCCGCACTCCACACTGCACCAGAGCCTCCCAAACTTCTTGGAGATCTTCCTGGGAACCAGCAGAACTTTTGGGTCAAGTTGGATCCAATGCCGGAGCTCTGGAGCAGCGCGTGTAATTTCCGGCCAAGAAACTAGGGTTCCGGCGTCCCTTCTCCACCCGACGGCCACCACAGGTCCAGAGGTTTCTGGGCTTCACCTGGATCACCCTCTCGAGGTCAGACGATGACTGCAAGTGTCCAGGTTGCAAGAGAAACGCCAGAAAAGAGAGGCTCACCTTGCCGGACCCGAGGAAGAGAAGATGGTGGCCCGGCGGCGCGCGGCGGTCCAGGGCGCCGGGGCTCTCAGATCTGGCTCTCTGGTGGCTGAGGATGATCTCAGATGTAAATTGGAGAGATCCCAAGCCCTAAGATGATACCTCCCCAACCCACTCGAAAACAAGGTTGGTTTCTTGCTTTTTCCGGCAAAGGGGGGTGGCGGCCGGCGGCGTGCGGTCCGGAATCACAGAGGAGAAGGAGAGGGGTCGTAGGGGCTGCGGTTTCCACAGAGAAGCCGCCCGGGTTCGGTTAGGGTTACTCGACTATAGTTTAGGGTAAAATTGTAACAAAAATGCTAATTAACCCCTCACATAGCCTCAGTTAGAGTTGGGTCCTTCACTGTAGTAAAAACATGCATAGAACACCCTCTCTAAGAATTATCTCGCCATTTGATACATAAAATATAAGAGCTTTTCACAAAATAGTGCGAATTTCTAAGTATTTCACGCTTTTCGAGACGATCGAGTTGTCAAACAGAAATTTCGTCAGCGTCATTGCGTTCAGAATGTCGAAGCGTTAAAATCGACTATCTGGACCACTATATTCAGGCTCCAGACCGCGAATCGGCCGACGTTGCTCGAGAGGGGAATTAGTTCAGAGGGTTACTATTCAAAACACTATTCACTTAAGTCGCGGGCCCCACTAGTTTTCTCGCTGATTTTCGGAATATCCGACCGTCGGATCAGCAAATGGTCTATACCATTTCCACTCGATTCGGTGAGACGGTCGCACTGGCGACCTCAGATTTCCGGGATCAGACTCGGACCGAAAAGCAGAATTTGTGCATCGAAAACTGTGAAATTCGCGCACCGGTGTGCAAATCACTAAGGTTTAGATCTGCTTCCTCGCCCGCAACCACACTTGAATTTCTCGAGTGCTACAGGGGGGACCCAGTTAGCCTTGGTGATGGCTATCTATTTAATCACGGTTAAATAGGTTTCATTCCTGCCACGTGACAATAGGCCCAGGGGACTATTAAGTTGAGTTGGCTGACCCAATAGGTCGAGTGGGGCTGAGGCCCAACAATAGACCTAAACGTCCAGGTGAGTTGAGTCCGCTCGAGACCCGTGGGCGCTATGTTGGAACCCCATAGTAAAGGGGGTTGCGTATTTCCAACAGCTCGAGCTTTTGGGATTAGGGTTGGCGCCAACGATCCGACTTTTGGGACTTAGTGGGGTCACCGCTGGAGGAATTCGAGGAAATACTCGGAAGGGTTTGGTTACGAGGTATCAGGTGCTAGTCGATTGTGAGAAATCGATCGTGCCGTTTTAGGGCACACCGTTCTATTCGTACGGAAGAAGGACGGGAGTCTGCGATTGTGCATCAACAATCGGGGAGTAGATAAGATCATAGTAAAAGAACTGAAGGCGCAACTGGAGGACCTCCTGGACAAGGGTTTCATCAAATCGAGTGTGTCGCCGTGGGGTGCGCCTGTTCTTTTTGTTAGGAGGAAGGATGGTAGCTTACGTTTGTGTATAGATTATCGAGAGATTAACAAGGTCACGGTGAAGAACAAGTACCCCCTACACGTATTGACGATCTGTTCGATCAGTTGCAAGGGGCGACGGTGTTCTCGAAGATCGACCTCCAGTCTGGCTATCACCAGCTCAGAATCAGGGGCGAGGATGTACCGAAAACAGCGTTTCGAACTCGTTACGGCCACTACGAGTTCACGGTAATGCCGTTGGGGCTTACTAACGCCCCAGCGGGGTTTAGGACATGTTGAACAGGATCTTTTTAACCGTTCCTGGACCAATTTAGTGGTCTTTATCGATGATATCCTCATCTACTCTCGCACCGATAAGGGCACGATGAGCACCTGCGAGTGATCCTCCAGACCCTTCGGGATAAAAAATTGTTTGCCAAACTCAAAAAGTGTGAGTTTTGGCTCCGCGAGGTTGACATCCTGGGACACATAGTCTCAGCCTCGGGAATTGCGGTGGATCCGAGGAAGATAGAGTCCGTAACACAATGGGCTCGGCCAACAACGGTGACGGAAATCCGAAGCTTCCTAGGACTGGCAGGGTACTACAGACGTTTCGTGGAAGGCTTCTCAAAGATTAGCCACTCCCCTGAATCGACTGACCCAGAAAGGGAGAAGTTCGTCTGGACGGCCCAGTGCCAGAAAAGCTTCGAGGAACTTAAAGACAGACTCACACGGGCCGCTAGTACTCACATTGCCAAAGCCCGGCAGAGGACTACGAGATTTATTGTGATGCATCTCGAAGCGGTCTTGGAAGCGTATTGATGTAGCAAGGAAGGTCATAGCATACGCATCAAGACAGCTCAAAAGGATTACGAACAGAACTACCATACGCACGATTGGGAACTCGCGGAAGTCGTGTTTGCCTTATAGCTTGGAGACATTATCTCTACGGGGCACAACTGTAACGTGTTCTCCGCTCACCAGAGCCTCAAATATCTGTTCACCAGAAAGGGAACTGAACTACGGCAAAGGCGATTGTTGGAACTACTAAAGGACTACGATTTGTCCATCCATACCACCCTTGAGGGAAGGCAAATGTGGGGCCGACGCCTTGAGCCGGAAGGGACCAGACGGGGGAAACGGTGCGTTGACGCGCTCGCTACCCAAACAGGACCGACTCATTACCGAGTTCTCGCAATTGAGGCTGGAGGTTGTACCAGCAGGTGCGGTTGCGGAACTCCTGTCCTTGGTTGGTGAAGCATACACTGATCGAGAGGATCTTGGAAGGCCAAAAA
>JAQNDB010004749.1:0-22453 GCA_029204045.2 Tillandsia leiboldiana
CAAGGCTAAGGCGGGCCACGTGGCCGCGCCTCTGCGCGCCACGCGGCGCGCAAGTCCAAGCCCCACACGGTGTGCTGTGACACCGCTGCTGCCACAGGCGCGGGACACGCGCCCGTGACACGGGCGTGCGCCCCAGCGCCTTCCGCGCGGGCGCCAACAGGGGTCCGCAGTTGCCGGCCCCCACGGGCCCGCGAGGAGGTGGCTGCGCACCTGAAGCGCTCCTGCGCGTCTGTCACCGGCCGCGCCTCGACTGGCGCGCACGCGGGGCCCTCGGGGGCCGTGTCGAGCATGCCTCGATTTGCGTTGCCGCGCTTGCCTCGATTTGCGGGTCATGTGCCACGCCTACCGGCTCCAAATTCAACAAATGAATAGTTCATTCTTAGCGGATTTCGCGCGCTGATCCAAAAACAATGTCCGTTTTTCCAATTCTCGTCCAACCATTTGCCGAATGCCCCCCGGGTAGCCCGCTGATCCGGTTTTCCGCACCGGGTCCAATTCTGAAGCCCGATTTGCCGAATTTCAACTCTAAAATTCTCCGGAGGCGCCCAAAGAGGAAAAATTCATTCCAAACTTCGCCCGGGGCCACATTTGACATTCACGACACGCGAAATCACCTCTGAACACTCGAAGGGTCCGCTGTTACGGAATTTGAGTTGGCGTAGTTTCGTGAAAGTTTCAAGTCTGAAGATTGAAGGTGAAGAAAGTTGGATCATTTAACTCAATCTCAAGAAAGAAGAATTCAAAAGGATCAGGTATGTTTAACTAAAGAATTTGTGTGATCCGAATACTTCTTGTAGTGTAGAAACACTTGGAAGAATCTTTCATTGCATAAAAATCAAAAACTGGACTTGGGACATGTTCAGGATCCGGATCAGGTTGTTCGATCCGGATCCCGAAGGTGGTCGTTCATACATCGTCGCAATCCGGATCGTAGTCTCTTGATCCGGATCCCGAACGTTGATGTTTGGTGAACTGTATGAACGATCCGGATCGTAGTCACATGATCCGGATCCCGAACCTTCGTTTTTCTGGAATTGGCTGTTTTGTTATGACGATCCGGATCCTAGTTATCACGATCCGGATCGCCGTCCGTAAAAATCCAGAAATGGCAGGTTTTTGATTCTTATCTCCTTCCTAGGGTTTCTAACCTATAAATACACCCTATGACTCCTTTTCTAGGGTGAATCCACATAGCCGTCATTTTCATATATCATCTTATACGGCTATAGATCCACATATAGAGAAGAAAGGAAATCATTAGAGAATACTCTATGTTTCTTCATCTATATTGATTAGTTTGATTCTAGGTTTTCATACTCACATCTTGAGTTGAATCAAACTAATGAATACTTAGATGGTATTTCCGATCTATCTTGATCTAAGTATTCGGCGGATCATCACCACCCAAAAACAACGATTTACCCCAAAAATCGGCGCGTGGATTCGCGTGTCCTTGTGGATTCAAGGTTCAATCGCTCTCGTGGATTCGGAGCGAGGCACGTTCGTGGATTCGAACGGTGCTATTGGGTGAAGACCGTGGATTCGGTCGGACGTCGTGGATTCGACGTTGGACGCCGTGGATTCGGCGTTGGGCGCAGATCGTGGATTCGAGAAGCGTCTGGAGCGAGCGGAGAAGATCCTCTAGGAGCGTATGGAAAAGGTTGAGTCGTAAGTGTGTACCGTAATCACCTTGTACGTGTTTTAATTCTAGTGGATTTCTGCCGTGTTATCGGTCCCGTGGTTTTTTACTCCGGTGATGAGTTTTCCACGTAAAAATCTTGCGTGTTATTTTATTTTCCGCATTGGGTTTTATCGCAACGATTTTTGGAGTGTTTATACGTTTACACCTATTCACCCCCCTCTAGGTGTTTCTTCCCCTATTTAGATCCGTATTATATACGACCCAACAAGTGGTATCAGAGCGGGAATAGGGTTGTGAACAATGGTTGAAGGTGGAAACATCAATCGACCCCCTTTCTTTGATGGAACAAATTATGCGTACTGGAAAGTACGGATGAAAGCCTTTTTATCTTCCATCGACGAAAGGGTGTGGCATTCAATTGAATCAGGATGGACTAATCCAACTGAACTTATCTCTGATGTTCACACCTTAAAACCTAGGTCGAAATGGACCAAGGAAGAGTTTGAGTTATCTTCTTACAATGGCAAGGGAATTAATGCTATTTTTAATGCCTTATCTCAAACTGAATTCTCTCGCGTCTCGGCATGTGAGACTGCGAAAGAAATCTGGGGTGTTCTCCAGGTTACACATGAGGGAACTAACCTCGTGAAGATTCAGAAACTGCAGATGCTTACGAGCAAGTTTGACTCTATTTTGATGGCAGAAAATGAATCTTTCACGGACTACTATACACGATTGCAAGACATCGTAAACTCATGTGCTAATCTGGGAGAGAAGATTCCAGAATTTAAGATTGTAAGAAAATCTTAAGAACTCTTCCTGAACGATTTCGCCCAAAGGTTACTGCCATTGAAACTATTAAACACCCGGACGAAATACGTGTAGAAGAATTAGTTGGTTCATTACAAACTTATGAAATGACTTTTAATACTAACAATTCTTCTGGAAAAGCATCCACTTCTAAGTCTTCAGGTTATGCGTTGAAAACAACTAAGGAAGAAGACGCGGATACATCCTCCTCGGACGACGACGAGAACCTTTCTATGGAGGAATTTGAGAAGCAGCTCGCTCTCTTGACAAGGAATTTTCGCCGCAACTTTCAAAGGGGTAATTCAAGCAAATCTCCATCCTTCAGAAAGTGGAACAAAGGCAAGGGTACTCCAAGTCACAAGTCAAGAAAGCAGGAGAACTTCTCAAAGGATAAGAAAAGTTCAGAAGGACAACTGCAATGCTTCAAATGTCGAGGCTACGGCCACATTGCAACGGAGTGTCCTAACAAGTATCCGGCAAAGAAGAAGGCGATGCAAGTCGTCACTTGGGATGACAACTCAACGTCAAATGAGTCGTCTTCAAGTGATGAAGAAAAGAGCTCCACGGCATTCCACGCGTCCACATCTTCACCATTCATGTGCTTTATGGCAAGTACGTCTGAATCATTGTCCAACT
The DNA here is from genome assembly GCA_029204045.2 of Tillandsia leiboldiana. NCBI lineage: Eukaryota > Viridiplantae > Streptophyta > Magnoliopsida > Poales > Bromeliaceae > Tillandsia > Tillandsia leiboldiana. The sequence goes on from JAQNDB010004749.1 coordinate 3,089, forward strand.
CCACTGTTGAAAAGAATGCAATGGACAATGAATCGGATGATTCGGAAGGTGAAGAGTTTGCTCTAGCCTATCACAGATCTTTACAGGATTTAAAGAAACCGGCTAAGCAAAACAAGGGGTTGAGAGGGAGATTGCAGGATCTCGAAGAAGAAGTAAAAAGGGTAACTTCTCTCTCGACCGATCTTGAAGTGGAAAGGGATAGTTTGATAAAAGCAAATGTTTCCCTTCAAGAGTCCAATGAGCAGCTCGAGAAGAACTATATAGATATGGTGAACAAAGCAAACTACTTCTTGAAGCTCTATGGCGAGGGCCGACAGGAAAGACGGGAAATGACAGAGACCATTCTCCAACTCAAGGATGACTTACAGCAATTCTCTTTAGGAAGGAGTAAGTTGGATAAACTTCTTGGTCTTGGTCAAACAAATCGGTTCGGCCTCGGGTACACTCAAACTGGAAACAGTCCAAGTTCGAGTGGGACAGTCTTTGTGCCTCAGTCGGTATCTCCTCCTCCGACATCGGAATTCAAGGAAGGATTTTTCAAAGGAAAGAACATTGGTAGCACCTCAAACAAGACGATGACAAAGAAAAAGATCAATCATACAAGACGTCGTCTTCAAGGAGAATCTCTCAACCTTTACCAACATACTCCAAAACTCAAAAGGTTTGGGTATGCAAAGGTGAAACCCCTCCTTGTCCTTAATCGTTCTACGATTAAATCTTGTATAGTTTGTGTAGACTATTTTCTTTTCTTCTTTTTCTTTTGGCCAACCCGTCAACCATCTTTGGGAGGTAAATGGTACATCTTTTTATTGGTTGATGATTTCTCTCGGTTTTCTTGGGTAGCATTTTTAAGAGAGAAAGCTGATACGTTTGACTCTTTTCATGAGATTTGCCATCGTATTATGATTGAAAAGAATGAAAAGATCATTCGTGTTAAAAGTGATAGGGGTGGAGAATTCATAAATTCAAAATTCATTGACTTTTGTACTTCAAATGGCATTAAACATGAATTCTCGGCACCCTATACACCTCAGCAGAATGGTGTTGTTGAGCGCAAAAACAGGGTTGTTCAAGAGATGGCGCGTGTGATGCTTCATAGCCGGAAATTACCGCTACATTTTTGGGCTGAAGCTGTGAACACCGCTGTCTATGTCATTAACAGAGTGTATTTGCGCCCAGGAACCTTGAATACACCATATGAGCTGTGGTTTAGTAGAAAACCGGATATCAAGTACTTTCGTATCTTCGGGAGTCGATGTTACATCTTACGTGACCGTGAAAATCTTGGAAAGTTCGACTCTCGAAGTGATGAAGGGATCTTTTTGGGTTATTCTACGAATAGCAGAGCATATCGAGTATTTAACATTGAATCTAAGACGATAGTAGAATCTATAAATGTTAAAGTAGATGAAGCTTCTCATTTTGAATCTGAAAAATCTACCCTCGATATCTCTCTAGATGATGATTCTCCTGCTAGTGCATCTTCTCATAATAACACTTCGAATATTAATGATGCATCTAATGGTTCTTCTAGTTTATCTGATGTGCAGGAATCATCTCGTGTACCTCCGAGTACTCCGTTTCAACAAACGCTACGAATCTCCAAGGATCATCCGGAATCGAACATCATTGGAGATCCACAAGAAGGAGTTAGAACTCGAAGGCAGTTGGTTTGCGGACTTGCTTGCTACGTATCTTTAATCGAACCAAAGACAATAGATGAAGCTCTTCAGGATGACTACTGGATTAAAGCAATGCAGGAAGAGCTCCATCAATTTGAGCGAAACAAAGTCTGGGAATTAACGAAGCCTCCAAAGCAACATAATGTGATAGGTACCAAATGGATCTTCAAGAACAAGAAAGATGAAGATGGTACTATCATCAGGAACAAGGCACGACTAGTTGCTCAAGGCTACTCTCAAGTAGAAGGTATAGACTTTGACGAAACTTTCGCCCCTGTAGCTAGACTCGAGTCCATTCGTATATTGTTTGCTATTGCTTGTCATTTTAAAATCAAATTATTTCAAATGGACGTCAAGAGCGCATTTCTAAATGGGTTTTTAAATGAGGAAGTTTATGTAGCTCAACCGAAAGGTTTTGTAGATCATAAACAACCTAACCATGTTTTTCGTTTGAAAAAGGCTCTTTACGGTCTGAAACAAGCACCGCGAGCATGGTACGAAAGGTTAACAAAGCACCTTTTGGAGAAGGGCTATACTCGAGGGGGAGCTGACAGGACTCTCTTTGTGAAGCATTATCAAAATAATTTCATTGTAGCACAAATCTATGTCGATGACATTGTATTTGGTGCAACAAAAGATAATGATGCTTCTAAATTCGCGGAGACCATGGAAAGCGAATTTGAGATGTCCATGATGGGCGAACTGTCTTATTTTCTTGGATTGCAAATTAAACAAAATGATGAAGGTATTCACTTGAGTCAATCCAAGTATGCACTGGAGTTGGTCAAAAAGTTTGATCTAGAAAATTGTAAAGATTTTCCAACTCCAATGGGAACTAGCCACAAGGGACTTGGAAGTGAATCACATAGTGAGAATGTAGACGAGAAACTGTATAGAAGTATGATTGGTAGTCTACTTTACCTCACGGCTAGTCGCCCGGATATATCCTTTAGTGTTGGGATTTGCGCGAGATATCAATCAGCACCAAAGGAGGTTCACCTGAAAGCGGTGAAACGGATCATCCGGTACATCAAAGGATCAATTAATTTTGGAATTTGGTATCCTATGGGAACAAGTCTGGACATTGTTGGATACTCAGATGCCGATTGGGCAGGATCAGTGGATGATCGGAAAAGCACGAGTGGTGCATGCTTCTATCTTGGCCATTGCCTTGTTGCATGGCACAGTAAAAAGCAGAATTGCATAGCACTCTCGACTGCCGAAGCGGAATACATTTCAGCTGGAAGTTGCTCAACTCAACTCATTTGGATGAAAAGCGTATTGAGTGACTTCCGCATTTCAGCATCTTCGGTAACAATTCTTTGTGACAACACAAGTGCAATTAACATTTCTAAAAACCCTGTGTTGCACTCTAGAACAAAACATATTGAACTTAGATATCATTTTCTTAGAGAGCTAGTTGAATCAAATACTCTTCAACTTTCATATATTTCAACTGAGGATCAATTAGCTGACATTTTAACAAAACCTTTGGATCAAAAACGTTTTATTCATTTACGAAAAGCAATTGGGATGCTTTCCTTGAAATAATCTTCTTTTTGAAATCTTTGCTTAGGATAGGTTTTGTATTTGTTTTTGTTTTGTTCTTTATCTATGTTTGTACATAGGACATTAATTGAGCATAGATCATAATTGACTTTAATTGCATCTTTTCGCACATTTAGAAATTTATTATGCTTTTGCCATCATAATATTTCACTGTTGCAATGATCATTTATGTTAATTAAATCATCTTCTAAAGTGATCAAAGTCAATTTCTCTCTCTCAATGATCTCTTGGTATAGTCATTATCTTATTTGACTGTTTAGTCGAGTATGAAATCGAGATCAATTTTTGGTTGAATACTTTATATCTTAAATAATTGATAGCCAATTGAGGGGGAGTCAAAGATAATGTAAAATGCTCAAAAGATGTGGAAAGAGTTACATCCCAATGAGGAGTGTGAAAACTACCACCACATGGAGGAAAGAGCTACCACCTCGGTCGTCCGAGTATTGTGTGCAGCTACCACATGTATACCAAGCATGGTTGTTCAAATTTTTGATTAAGTAAAATGCATGTTGAAATACTTGACTCTGTCAAATTTCAAGGTTGGTATAAGGTGGGATTTTAAAGAAAGATGCTCAAAGAGCCACTCTCTTCAACAGATTGTCTAGAAATATTATCTACCATATTTGGGATTTCAAACATCTATTGATCTTTGTATTTCATTTTCTTTACCGAATTGATTATTTGATAAAGGCATTACTCATAAGATCAAGTTAGATGTAATTGAAGGTGTTCAACTTTAAGGGATTTAATTCTTGTAAATTTTCGTTTCATTTTTGGATATTACTGATAGATTTGGCATAATCTAATTCTTGTTGTGTGAAACGATGCTTTTTGTTTAAAGTTAATACACCTTTGTGCTTACAATTTTTTTTCTGGATTTTCCTGAATTTCTCTGAAATTTTCTAAAGAAAAAGTTGGGGCCGATCCGGATCGGGCTAGATGATCCGGATCCCGAACGCAGGAATTCTTCTGCGGGCTGACGATCCGGATTGTATCTGCCGATCCGGATCCCGAACGCAGTTTCTTACTGCGGGTAGCCGATCCGGATCGCAGTTATGAACTGATCCGGATCGCGGCTAGGTTTTATAAGGAACGAAAGGGGTTTTTTTTTTATTTCTTTACTCCAATCTTTTGTTCCGAAGTTTCCAGAGCGCTTCTCTCTAGATTTCATCCTCCTTGGAAGCTTTCTAACTCAGGTTCTTCAACTCCAAGTAAGTTTGATTGATCAAAATCTCGGTTTTTCACCGTTTTTCTCTTTTCCTCCTCAAACGCACGAATTTCTTGGATCAACTTTGTTTGTGGATGGTTTTTGATCAAATTTCTTTTGAAATAAGAACTCTGGGTTGTTTAGTTTTGATTATATGCTAGGTTTTCTCCTGATTAACGGATTTTTAGGCTTCGATTTCTAAAATTTCGATTTTAGGGCATATAATAAGGATTTTCGAAATTCATGCAATTGATCTATTTTTAGAAGTCCTTTTGCAAAACTAATTTGATTCTTAGTCTCTCTACATGATTATGATTGTTTGGGTACAATTTTTCCAATTTTTGAAAAACTAAGAATTTTTGTGTTCTTGAGTTGGTCTACTCAGGATTCCTTTTCTCAAGAAACCATTAGCAATGGTGATCACTTGGATTGTTTTCCTACTTGCTGCTATGGTACATACGAGAGATACTGCCAAGCCTAAGAAGGCTAAGAAAGCAAAGAAGACTAAGGTTGATTCCGACACTGAATCAGAGACAGAGTCGATTGACTGGGATAACATCGAAATTGAGCAAGCTGCTCCCATTGTCTCCAAAGGGAAAGCAACTGCTGAAGCTTCAAAACCTACTGCAGCTGAAAAAGGGAAAGCACCAATGGAACCAAGTCCAGTTGGAACAAAAAGAAAAACTGGTGCGAGAAAAAGAGGGAGTGCACAAGGAATCTCCATTGAGCAACCAGCACAGCAAGCACCTCCACAAGAAGTTGTCAGCTCGGCTAGAATAAAGGATTTTGAAAACAGAGAATGCATTGGAGAAAGGCATGTTGATGTAAAAGCCTTAAAGAAGCGTTCTCAGACGTTTGGGACTTTGTTTGACCAGATAGGTCTTGCTTCCATTTGCAATTTCCCGGAGACCACCGGGTATTGTCTTCACTCAGTGAGGATGTTTTATCAGAATGCCTGCTATCTAGTTGATCAGGAAAGCGGGCGTCGGGATTTTCAAACTTTAGTCAAGAATGTCAGAATCAAAGTAACGCCTCAGCTAATTGGTGAAGTACTTGGGATGGACGCCCGAGCCGATGGCACTCATTACCTGAAGAATCAAGTTTTCAACACCTTCTCCTGGAGAGTGGTAGTTGATGGAATCTGTGTTCCAGATACTCGGTCGACAGGAAACTCCGTTTTCTCGAAAGAACTACGACCAGAGTACCGCATCTTAAATCTTATTGTTTGTTACAATATTCTTCCAAACATGAAGACAAAGGTTCTTCGGTGGGAAAGAATGATATTTCTTTATCTACTCGGAAATCCCGCAGCAGCAATGGGAGCTAACTTAAACATTCCCTACATCATCTGGTCAAGGATGGCACGATATGTGGAGCAAGCTCATCCGTCAGAGAGACTACCTTTTCCAATGATCATCATGCGCATTCTTCGCAAATTTAAAGCTGACACAAATGCGAGTTCCTATCTGCACAGTCTAGGAACAATCAATGACACGACAATTGTAAAGTCTCTTTCGACGAAGCCAGATGAACCTTTCATACCTCTTCACCGGCAACGAGAACAACGACAACAAGCAACAACCTCTGCACCAGCAGCAGCTCCTCCAGTTCAACCAGCACCTCCGGCACAAGAAGCACCACAATCAACTTCTGATGATGATGCTTCTGTTACCTCAATCTATAAAGAACAGCAAAGGCTCTCCAACGAGCAAGAACGTATATCAAATGAACTGATTGAGGTAAAGGAAGAAATAAAGAAGGTAAATAAAAAGCAATCAGCAATGAACAAGCGGATAAAGAAGATTTTCCAAATCCTCGGCTGTATCAGTTCAGACGAGTCTGAATGATCCGTATCCTTCTAATTTCTGTTTTTATGCATATGTTTAAATCCTACTGTTGTGCAAGTTTTTTTTTTTATGTTTTAATTTGAGATTTTAGTTCTCGAACTTAAACTGTTAACCATTCTCTCCACTTCTGTAATCTTTGGCTTTATTTGTGACAAAAAGGGGGAGAGAGTTTAGAACAATGATTTGAACAATGAACAATGAATGATGGTATGAATGATGAAATATCAAGGTAAGTATGATCTCAACTTGAGGTTTTTCGTCTGTATGAATGCATGCCTCGACTAACTATTTGCTAACTATTTGGGCATGTAATATAACTAACAAGTTGATGTTCACTAACAAGTTTGTGACACTTGGTTTTTGATTGCATAGAAGATATGTTGGTTCTTAACTCTGATCAATTACATATCTATATATATATTAGTTTGTCACAAACATGTTCATGACATTTGGTATTTACGTGCAAAGAAGATATGTTGGTATGTTTTTTTAACTATGATCAGTTTACATATCTGAATATAAATGTCATGGTAAGTATAAATGAGTTTAAACTTCATCTCTGTTTGTGGTTTTTGAATGATACAAAATTCTTGAGGTATCTAACGATTTCTTTTGTCAAGAATGATTTCTTTTTGCAGAGAGTACAGATGTCTAAGTCTAGAGTCTGTTTTAGGAGTTTAACTCATGTATTGTATTTTGGATCTCCATTGTAAATTTTTGTTGTATGGTGATAGCAACAAAAATATCTTTTTGAATTTTCTTTAGTGGATCTATGTTTTGTCACGAAACCGCCAAAGGGGGAGATTGTTACGGAATTTGAGTTGGCGTAGTTTCGTGAAAGTTTCAAGTCCTGAAGATTGAAGGTGAAGAAAGTTGGATCATTTAACTCAATCTCAAGAAAGAAGAATTCAAAAGGATCAGGTATGTTTAACTAAAGAATTTGTGTGATCCGAATACTTCTTGTAGTGTAGAAACACTTGGAAGAATCTTTCATTGCATAAAAATCAAAAACTGGACTTGGGACATGTTCAGGATCCGGATCAGGTTGTTCGATCCGGATCCCGAAGGTGGTTCGTTCATACATCGTCGCAATCCGGATCGTAGTCTCTTGATCCGGATCCCGAACGTTGATGTTTGGTGAACTGTATGAACGATCCGGATCGTAGTCACATGATCCGGATCCCGAACCTTCGTTTTTCTGGAATTGGCTGTTTTGTTATGACGATCCGGATCCTAGTTATCACGATCCGGATCGCCGTCCGTAAAAATCCAGAAATGGCAGGTTTTTGATTCTTATCTCCTTCCTAGGGTTTCTAACCTATAAATACACCCTATGACTCCTTTTCTAGGGTGAATCCACATAGCCGTCATTTTCATATATCATCTTATACGGCTATAGATCCACATATAGAGAAGAAAGGAAATCATTAGAGAATACTCTATGTTTCTTCATCTATATTGATTAGTTTGATTCTAGGTTTTCATACTCACATCTTGAGTTGAATCAAACTAATGAATACTTAGATGGTATTTCCGATCTATCTTTGATCTAAGTATTCGGCGGATCATCACCACCCAAAAACAACGATTTACCCCAAAAATCGGCGCGTGGATTCGCGTGTCCTTGTGGATTCAAGGTTCAATCGCTCTCGTGGATTCGGAGCGAGGCACGTTCGTGGATTCGAACGGTGCTATTGGGTGAAGACCGTGGATTCGGTCGGACGTCGTGGATTCGACGTTGGACGCCGTGGATTCGGCGTTGGGCGCAGATCGTGGATTCGAGAAGCGTCTGGAGCGAGCGGAGAAGATCCTCTAGGAGCGTATGGAAAAGGTTGAGTCGTAAGTGTGTAGCGTAAATCACCTTGTACGTGTTTTAATTCTAGTGGATTTCTGCCGTGTTATCGGTCCCGTGGTTTTTTACTCCGGTGATGGAGTTTTCCACGTAAAAATCTTGCGTGTTATTTTATTTTCCGCATTGGGTTTTATCGCAACGATTTTTGGAGTGTTTATACGTTTACACCTATTCACCCCCCTCTAGGTGTTTCTTCCCCTATTTAGATCCGTATTATATACGACCCAACATCCTCCAGTGACCCGCGCGATCTCTTTTAAGCCCGGTTTCCAACGCTTGTGCCCAAATATCACCCCAATTCCATTTCTTGGGCCCAACACGCGTCCAATCACGGCCAAGGCCACCGAAAGCTGCTGAACAACCAGCAAACCCTACGCTGGGAATTCCGGGACCCTTTTTGATTTGCCAAAAGTCCCACTGAATTTGAATTCGCTGGCGGAGCCCGTTCTCTCAATCCGGGTGTCCGATCAACGCGAAACTCTTACTGTGGCCTTAAAACATATTTACGGAGCTCCCGTAATTATCCCGAAATTTTTCGAGACTGTGAATTTTCCACTTACAATCTGGGCCCACTTTCTCACATAAGATTATAGATATCTTATTTTAATCCCGATTTGGGCCCAATTCATTTCCAGGTCATTCTTCACCTCAATAAACAATAGTATTTCATACTATTTTTATTTCCATTTATTTATATTCCAAATTCCGGTTCACTACATTCTACCCCCCTTAAAATAAGTTTCGTCCTCGAAACTTGAGTCACATCTCGACTCCTACTTGACCAAGAGAGGAAAATCTTGCCCTCCCTACGGGGCCCACTGAACCTTGTGACCGGCATCACATTGCCTGCTCGCCCACAATTACACGAGCAGCTCATCCATGAATCCCTATCTCAACTTAGGGGCAAACTCAGACCTGGTGTCTGGCCACTTTCACCAAGTAGGGGTGAGACACATTTGAGCACTTGCTCTCTCAATTGCCACAAAGGCGAAGTCTCATCTTGCGAAATCTTCACTTTAATCCCGCGATCACTTTATCTTTCCCAAGGAGGTTGCATCCGCAACCAATTACGGTTACCGCAATTTCCAGTCACTCCGCTGCCTGATGTGGAGTGCAGAGGCCAATCCTCAAGTTCTCAGCCATCACACACGCTACTAGCGTTCTAAGTCCACGGGTTTTCAGCTAACCCGATATCTCGGACTACTCACAGGTTCACGGACCACGGTCCAATAGGGCCTATTGCACGAATCTAGTCCCACACTGTGCAATAGCTCTCGGTAGCACGGAGATCCAAACGTCATACGGGTAGATCCACACTTAGGATTACTACCCCCAATACTCCCACTAGGAGCTACAGTACCTCAATCACCACTAGCTCTACAACCTGGTCATACCACACTCTCAGTGTACTAATAGCCTCAAGGCTTACACGTGGCATTCCACGTTCCCGGGTCATCGCTCGGACTACCGTCCCGACCAAATCTCTATCATGCCCCGCCATCAGGCCTCGGGCCGCTGTCTCTCACAGCCGACTGCGCCTGCCACTAGGCTACAGGCCCACAGTCCACAAACATGGTCCAAGCACGGATCGTCCTCAAGCGAACCCGCTAATCGTTGTCACGCGACCACTATGCTCCACTGAGCGAAAACCAACTATCCAGTCGTCAATCCGTGACCCGTACTTTCTATCGACTCTGGCCACACTGGGCAAAGGCTAATATGCCACCTAATCCGCACCCACTGGCTAAACGATACTTGTGCTCCAGGAGCAGCCAAACAGTTGGGCGTCCAGCGCCCCCAACGTTAACTCGCGAAAACCCAGTGCTAAGCGACTTGCTTAAACACACTGCGGCTCTCGTGCAACTCTCCCAACTAGGTCGAGGCACCACGCTAACTGTTTCACCAACTCTGGTGATTGACTCGCAAACCCTGTGGTGGCAACCCTTGCCGTTATGCCGATCCCTCAGACCGGCGCCATAAAACTCCCGCTCACTTACGAGGTTTTCGAATCTCGAAACCTATCCTGGGTCTTACCAGCCCCACCATGCGGCACTCAGCCATGAAGACATGCCACACAGTTACTACCGTCATCAGGGCGAACTTTCGCCACTTGGCCCGTAATTCTTTCTTGCCTTAACCTTTAGGACACCGCAACTTGGCTCTCGCAACAAAGCGATCACCAGCGTTTCATGAGTCGGTCTCTCACTGGACCTCATCAACTACACCTTGCCGGCAAACCAGCTGACGCAAGCTTACGGCATCTTTCACAGAAGGTGTAGGGTGCGCCGACAAAGGTTCAGCGGCCACCTGCAACACTCTCTGCTGTTGCCTCTTAGCTTGATCTATCTCCCATTTTTTTGGGATAAAGTCACTTGCCTATCTATGCGTCGTAATCCGCTTTCCTGCCGGCGGGAAGCCTCCGCTTATCGGCAAGAAGCATCGGTCTGTTGCTGGACCACATCAACAAGTGCAGTCACCCGCTATCGTAGCTCGTATACGTCGTTTGACCCCGAGCCTTCTCGTGACTCGAGTCACAACAGGTGCGTCACCTTATGTGGTGTCATCGCTGATATGCACACCACAACGAAACAACTAGCCCAAACTTAGCCATTTGAGCAACGCGTAGTCCGTATACCGACAAAAAGGCTCGTCGACTCAATCATGCGAAAGTATGGGAGGGTACTCCTTTTCATCTCCAACATTACGTTGTCGGCCGCCCAACGTAATATCCGAAGAATGAAAGCTCGTCGCCCTCGATCAGTCCCAACATCCTTTTTGGGAACAACAATAACCAATCAACTACTTTCGCCCAGTAATTCACGCACTCTCTCGTGCTAATCCCTAGGGCCTCCCTAAGGTTCGCTAACCACCTAGGACTATTCCTAGGCTCTGATACCACTCTTATCTGTCACGACCTGGGACCGACAAATTGTACGGTTCGGGCACGCCGACAGACCCGCCAATCGGGCACGACCTCTCGCTACCCGAAAGGAACGGTAACATCCATCTCGAATCAAAACAATGTGTATGATGAGATATAATATCAGAGTAAGATCACTACTAATTTAAAACTTTCATTCAATAACAAACAGTGAAAGCGGAAATGAAAGCATGATAAGAATGAACCATAATGAACTTTATTACATTTTACAACTCTCAACTTGCAATTAAAATAATATTACAATCTTTTCCTCACAATAAGTGGTTCACTCGAAACATAAAAGAAAGGTACCTCTGCTAGACCCTCTAGGTCTCTACGCTGCTGGGCTCTTGCCCCTGTCGTATATCTCGCCGTCTGCCTCTGAACCGTCGCGATCGCTGCATCCATACCTGAACCTGTGGGGGGGTGCACCCAAGGGGTGTGAGAACTCCTGACAGAGTTCCCAGTGGGTTCAACCACCGAGAAAAAGTGTCCTACACCACTTGGTCCAATGGAAGCAATAATAATAGTGCTAGGAACTAAAATCCTCAATACCAAAATGCAGCTATGCAATATAACATGTCACTACACTATCTGTGTAAAACCAACTACCCAGCACTAATCTGTCTAGCCACACTAGGCTGCTAAGCACCAACTCGGCCACTAAGCCACTGTACACAGGGTTAAACTAACCCGGCCACCTTGGCCACTCTAATTTCTCTTTATTCTTTAAGTTCTGGTGCTTTAGTTTAAGTTAACCCTCAGAAACTCTTATCCAACGGGCCCGAGCCCGGTAGTCCTGCTACCATCAGATAAGATTTATAAGGTTGCCGATAACACCCGTAAGTGTTACCCCGTCCTACGAAGTAAATGTGTTCTTCGGGCCACCAGCTATCGGAGAGGGGGCTGCCCTTTACGTCCGATCCAGGTGCGCCCGGGGAGAGGGCAAACCCTTTACGTCCCACAGAACCACATTTCAACCTTCGAAGCACGCCCGTTTTATTATCTTTTCTTATCTTTCATTTCTTTTCCTCTGGGCGCTCAGCCCTTTTCTGCACTTTACGTATTTGTCTTTATTTTTACTTTTAAGCACTTGCTTTTCTTTTCTTTCTCACTCGAGTCTCCAGCTCACATTGCCACTGGCAATTACTATCACTCTTTCCTTTGAGCATTTAGCTATTTGATTTTGCTTTAAACCTTCTGAAAGTACCTCGTCCGACGGGTCACTACCCAGGGAGTCCTGCTCCACTTGACGAGTCTCAAATTCGAAGGCGCCATTTACATTCTCTTTATGCTCTTAGCCACTTTTAGCTTGCTTAACTTTAAGCCTTTCGAAAGTACCTCATCCGACGGGTCACTGCCCAGGGAGTCCTGCTCCACTTGACGAGTCTCAAATTCGAAGGCGTTATTTACATTTTCTTTATCTTAAGCAATTTACTTGTCTTGGTTATTAACCAAATTTTAGCTCTATCTTGAGCAATTTGCTTGTCTGGCTTATTAATCACTTTTTCATCCGTTACCCTAGGTCTTGCCACACGGGTAACCAGAGAGTCTCCTGGACTCTTACACATTTCATTTTCTTTGTTTAACTCAGATTGAAGTTAAAGTTATCGTCCATTTGCCCAGACACCCTATGACTCTTTAGGGTTATATTTGTTTAATCCTTTAACCTTGGGATCTTATCCCACTTTCCTGATTCCTTACTGAATCCTAGAGTTCACTTGACTCTATTTTTGATTTCACTTTTAACTTAGAGTTACTCTGACTCTAATTCCTTGTCTGTGAGTTTAAACTCCTCTGGATCACTTTAGGTTCCCTTTACCTAAGTTCCATATTATACTCATCCTAGAGTTTCTTGACTCTATGTTGATCACTCTATCCAGTGTCCTTAGGTTATCACCTGAGACAATGCCACTCGTCCAACCCTAGGATAATCTCCTAAGTTTTGATGTCACTCAGTGAACCCTGAAACTAGGTTTTCTCCTAGTCTTGCTACCAACATGTTTCCTTTCCTTATGTCACATGATTCCTAGGGTCATACCCTAACAGGATCACAATCATAATAGCTAATCCTTTTTCATGCATGCAATTATTTTCATCTTATTCATAAAATAATAATTATCTCTACGCATGCATAATCATCATATATCTTTGGCAACCAACAGTTGCACTATTGCTCTGTGTCCATTTGCACATGCACATCTATTCCTCTATCTCTGGCAACCAACAGTTGCACTTTTCATCTGTGTCCTTCTACACAGGCAATCATAATCATAATTACCTAACGCCTCTAACAGGCTACTATCATGCTTCGAATCGAAAAGCAGAAGAACAAGGGGAGAGGTCACCCAATTTCGGCAGAATCCCCCACCTTGTAGTGTCCCCAATTGCTTGTAGACACTTGCAATTGGTCTCCGCGCGATTCCACTTGTTCCCTCAAGCTTGCACGCAAAACGGTGCACGTTCACCAAACCTGCGCGCAAAACGGTGCACGTTATTAAATTAATAACCCACACGTAGAATGGTGCGCGTCACTTTAACCGACACGCAAAACCATGCGCGACAACACGACCTGCATGCGAAATGGTGCACGTACCTCAAATCTGCACGCAAAATGGTGCAGGTCTGACTGTAGGGTTGCACGCAAAACGGTGCACATCTTGCACGCGAAACGGTGCACGTACCTCAAATCTGCACGCAAAACGGTGCACGTCTGACTGTAGGGTTGCACGCAAAACGGTGCACGTCTGACTGTAGGGTTGCACGCAAAATGGTGCACATCATTTTCCTAGCCTGCACGAAAAACGATGCAAACCATTAGATTCTACATGCAAAACGGCGCGCACCGATCCAAACCGCACGCAAAACGGAACACGTACCCCGTATTGGCACGCAAAATGATGCACACTCCACTGTAGGGTTGCACGCAAAACGGTGCACCTTCATCCAGCCCTGCACGCAAAACGAGATGCATTGTTAGAACCTACACGCGAAACGGTGTCCGTTAGTCCAACCTGCGCGCGAAACGGAGCACATACCTCGCACTGGCACGCAAAACGGTGCAAGTCCCTTTTCCAACGTTGCACGTAAAACGTTGTATATTTTCCGGGTTTGCGCCCAAAACTGCGCATATTTTCTGCACCCGCGCGCAAAACGTAGCACGGTGCCAGAACCCGCGCGCAAAACGGAGACCGCACGCAAAACGGTGCAGCAAGATATGGTCCCTAACACAGATGAGAGTTAGGGGTTAAACCAAGGCCCACAAAACGCCCCCAAACTGTGCAAAAATACAGTAAAAGCAAAGCGCGGGACTTACCCGACCGCGCCGCCGCCGCCGTAACGCCCCCATCGGAAGCCTCGCGCGCTCCACGAGGCCCGCGTTGCGAAACGCCATCTCCCACAACCTCCTCCCTCACTCTCCCTCTCGCTCGGTTGGAGAAGAAAACGAAAGAAGGAAAGGAGGTGGCTTGCGGGGAGGAAGAAGGAGAAGAAGAAGAGAAAGGGAGAGAGGGGGGGTCCACAGCCCACCGGTTTACGGTGCACCCGCCGGTCTACAAGACCCAGCCGGGTGCACCCGGTCCAGGCAGGGCTAAGGCGGGCCATGTGGCCGCGCCTCTGCACGCCACGCGGCCGCGCAGTCCACGCGCCACACGGGCGCGTGACACCGCGCTGCCCACAGCCGCGGGACACGCGCCCGCGACACGGGCGTGCGCCCCAGCGCCCGCGCGGGCGCCAACAGGGGTCCGCCACGTGGCGGCCCCCACGTGGCCCGCGCAGGAGGTGCGCCTGCGCACCTGACGCGCCTCTGCGCGTCGTGTCACTCGGCCGCGGCGCGCCAGTCCTCGGGGTCTGTGCCGTGCATGCCTCGATTTGCGTGCCGCGCATGCCTCGATTTGCGTGCACGCCTACCGGGCTCCAAATTCAACAAATGATTAGTCCATTCTTAGCGATCTCGCGCGCTGAGTCCAAAAACAATGTCCGTTTTTCCAAATTCTCGTCCAACCATTTGCCGAATGCCCCCGGGTAGCCCGCTGATCCTGTTTTCCGCACCGGGTCCAATTCTGAAGCCCGATTTGCCGAATTTCAACTCTTAAATTCTCCGGAGGCGCCCAAAGAGGAAACATTCATTCCAAACTTCGCCCGGGGCCACATTTGACATTCACGACACGCGAAATCACCTCTGAACACTCGACGGGTCCTCCAGTGACCCGCGCGATCTCTTTTAAGCTCGGTTTCCAACGCTTGTGCCCAAATATCACCCCAATTCCATTTCTTGGGCCCAACACGCGTCCAATCACGGCCAAGGCCACCGAAAGCTGCCGAACAACCAGCAAACCCTACGCTGGGAATTCCGGGACCCTTTTTGATTTGCCAAAAGTCCCACTGAATTTGAATTCGCTGGCGGAGCCCGTTCTCTCAATCCGGGTGTCCGATCAACGCGAAACTCTTACTGTGGCCTTAAAACATATTTACGGAGCTCCCGTAATTATCCCGAAATTTTTCGAGACTGTGAATTTTCCACTTACAATCTGGGCCCACTTTCTCACATAAGATTCTAGATATCTTATTTTAATCCCGATTTGGGCCCAATTCATTTCCAGGTCATTCTTCACCTCAATAAACAATAGTATTTCATACTATTTTTATTTCCATTTATTTATATTCCAAATTCCGGTTCACTACATTCTACCCCCCTTAAAATAAGTTTCGTCCTCGAAACTTGAGTCACATCTCGACTCCTACTTGACCAAGAGGGGGAAATCTTGCCCTCCCTACGGGGCCCACTGAACCTTGTGACCGGCATCACATTGCCTGCTCGCCCACAATTACACGAGCAGCTCATCCATGAATCCCTATCTCAACTTAGGGACAAACTCAGACCTGGTGTCTGGCCACTTTCACCAAGTAGGGGTGAGACACATTTGAGCACTTGCTCTCTCAATTGCCACAAGGGCGAAGTCTCATCTTGCGAAATCTTCACTTTAATTCCGCGATCACTTTATCTTTCCCAAGGAGGTAGCATCCGCAACCAATTACGGTTACCGCAATTTCCGGTCACTCCGCTGCCTAATGTGGAGTGTAGAGGCCAATCCTCAAGTTCTCAGCCATCACACACGCTACTAGCGTTCTAAGTCCACGGGTTTTCAGCTAACCCGATATCTCGGACTACTCACAGGTTCACGGACCACGGTCCAATAGGGCCTATAGCCCGAAGCTAGTCCCACACTGTGCAATAGCTCTCGGTAGCACGCAGATCCAAACGTCATACGGGTAGACCCACACTTAGGATTACTACCCCCAATACTCCCACTAGGAGCTACAGTACCTCAATCACCACTAGCTCTACGGCCTGGTCATACCACGCTCTCAGTGTACTAATAGCCTCAAGGCTTACACGTGGCATTCCACGCTCCCGGGTCATCGCTCGGACTACCGTCCCGACCAAATCTCTATCATGCCCCGCCATCAGGCCTCGGGCCGCTGTCTCTCACAGCCGACTGCGCCTGCCACAGGGCTACAGGCCCACAGTCCACAAACATGGTCCAGGCACGGATCGTCCTCAAGAGAACCCGCTAATCGTTGTCACGCGACCACTATGCTCCACTGTGCGAAAACCAACTAACCAGTCGTCAATCCGTGACCCGTACTTTCTATCGACTCTGGCCACACTGGGCAAAGGCTAATATGCCACCTAATCCGCACCCACTGGCTAAACGATACTTGTGCTCCAGGAGCACCCAAACAGTTCGGCGTCCAGTGCCCCCAACGCTAACTCGCGAAAACCCAGTGCTAAGCGACTTGCTTAAACACACCACGGCTCTCGTGCAACTCTCCCAACTAGGTCGAGGCACCACGCTAACTGTTTCACCAACTCTGGTGATTGACTCGCAAACCCTGTGGTGGCAACCCTTGCCATTATGCCGATCCCTCAGACCGGCGCCATAAAACTCCCGCTCACTTGCGAGGTTTTCGAATCTCGAAACCTATCCTGGGTCTTACCAGCCCCACCATGCGGCACTCAGCCATGTAGACATGCCATACAGTTACTACCGTCATCAGGGCGAACTTTCGCCACTGGGCCCGTAATTCTTTCTTGCCTTAACCTTTAGGACACCGCAACTTGGCTCTCGCAACAAAGCGATCACCAGCGTTTCATGAGTCGGTCTGTCACTGGACCTCATCAACTACACCTTGCCGGCAAACCAGCTGACGCAAGCTTACGACATCTTTCACAGAAGGTGCAGGGTGCGCGGAGAAAGGTTCAGCGGCCACCTGCAACACTCTCTGCTGTTGCCTCTTAGCTTGATCTATCTCCCATTTTTTTGGGATAAAGTCACTTGCCTATCTAGGCGTCGTAATCCGCTTTCCTGCCGGCGGGAAGCCTCCGCTTATCGGCAAGAAGCATCGGTCTGTTGCTGGACCACATCAACAAGTGCAGTCACCCGCTATCGTAGCTCGTATACATCGTTTGACCCCGAGCCTTCTCGTGACTCGAGTCACAACAGGTGCGTCACCTTATGTGGTGTCATCGCTGATATGCACACCACAACGAAAAAGCTAGCCCAAACTTAGCCATTTGAGCAATGCGTAGTACGTATACCGACAAAAAGGCTCATCGACTCAATCATGCGAAAGTATGGGAGGGTACTCCTTTTCATCTCCAACATTACGTTGTCGGCCGCCCAACGTAATATCCGAAGAATGAAAGCTCGTCGCCCTCGATCAGTCCCAACATTCTTTTTGGGAACAACAATAACCAATCAACTACTTTCGCCCAGTAATTCACGCACTCTCTCGTGGTAATCCCTAGGGCCTCCCTAAGGTTCACTAACCACCTAGGACTATTCCTAGGCTCTGATACCACTCTTATCTGTCACGACCCGGGACCGACAAATTGTACGGTTCGGGCACGCCGACAGACCCGCCAATCGGGCACGACCTCTCGCTACCCGAAAGGAACGGTAACATCCATCTCGAATCAAAACAACGTGTATGATGAGATATACTATCAGAGTAAGATCACTACTAATTTAAAACTTTCATTCAAAAACAAACAGTTAAAGCGGAAATGAAAGCATGATAAGAATGAACCATAATGAACTTTATTACATTTTACAACTCTCAACTTGCAATTAAAATAATATTACAATCTTTTCCTCACAATACATGGTTACCTCGAAACATAAAAGAAAGGTACCTCTGCTAGACCCTCTAGGTCTCTACGCTGCTGGGCTCTTGCCCCTGTCGTATATCTCGCCGTCTGCCTCTGAACCGTCGCGATCGTTGCATCCATAACTGAACCTGTGGGGGGGTGCACCCAAGGGGTGTGAGAACTCCTGACAGAGTTCCCAGTGGGTTCAACCACCGAGAAAAAGTGTCCTACACCACTTGGTCCAATGGAAGCAATAATAATAGTGCTAGGAACTAAAATCCTCAATACCAAAATGCAGCTATGCAATATAACATGTCACTACACTATCTGTGTAAAACCAACTACCCAGCACTAATCTGTCTAGCCACACTAGGCTGCTAAGCACCAACTCTGCCACTAAGCTGCTGTACACAGGGTTAAACTAACCCGGCCACCTTGGCCACTCTAATTTCTCTTTATTCTTTAAGTTCTGGTGCTTTAGTTCAAGTTAACCCTCAGAAACTCTTATCCAACGGGCCCGAGCCCGGTAGTCCTGCTACCATCAGAGAAGATTTCTAAGGTTGCCGATAACACCCGTAAGTGTTACCCCGTCCTACGAAGTAAATGTGTTCTTCGGGCCACCAGCTATCGGAGAGGGGGCTGCCCTTTACGTCCGATCCAGGTGCGCCGGGGGAGAGGGCAAACCCTTTACGTCCCACAGAACCACATTTCAACCTTCGAAGGGCGCCCGTTTTATTATCTTTTCTTATCTTTCATTTCTTTTCCTCTGGGCGCTCAGCCCTTTTCTGCACTTTACGCATTTGTCTTTATTTTTACTTTTAAGCACTTGCTTATCTTTTCTTTCTCACTCGAGTCTCCAGCTCACATTGCCACTGGCAATTACTATCACTCTTTCCTTTGAGCATTTAGCTATTTGCTTTTGCTTTAAGCCTTTCGAAAGTACCTCATCCGACGGGTCTCTGCCCAGGGAGTCCTGCTCCACTTGACGAGTCTCAAATTCGAAGGCGTCATTTACATTTTCTTTATCATAAGCAATTTACTTGTCTTGCTTATTAACCAAATTTTAGCTCTATCTTGAGCAATTTGCTTGTCTGGCTTATTAATCACTTTTTCATCCCTTACCCTAGGTCTT